>VZTN01033666.1:0-86247 GCA_013400515.1 Erpornis zantholeuca | reverse complement strand
GGAGCAAGACTAATTACCAAGAGCACCATGTCCAGACAAAAGAGTAAGACTCAGACTCCAGATCAGCAGGTCAATTCAACAAAGCACTTGAGCACACAGAACCAGATCTCATCACTCCAACAGACTCAAAACATTACAAGTTAAGGATGTGCAAAAGCACTTTGGCACACAAGGGCATTGTGATCAGAGAGTATCATTTTACCCAACCAACTCTAAAAATGTGACACTTATGTGCCTCCCTCCTCCCCTAACAGCCTTGCAGGACACAAGTAGAATAAGAAGTCAGAGTGACAACAGAGAAGAAAAAGCACTGCAGTGAATCACGACAGCGGTCCTGGCTTTCAGCATTGCCTGAACCAGACAAATAAGTACCTCAACATTTCTCACAAGTATCATCCTGATCTGGGGCCATAAGCACAGCCCGAACAGTTGGTGCTAACGATTGTGGTAGCTAGAATGAGCCAAGGACAGCAGGAATTTGGCTTGAAACTAAGCCCAGGTTCTGAAGATTAAAACATTTTAGCTAATGAGGAGGTGTAGCAGAGAGAGCAAGAAAAACACACAGAAGAAGTAGAATGGAAAAAAAGGAGAGGGTGGAGAGCTTTAATAGAAATTCACAACAAGCCCCGCCATAGCAGTTATTTTGTCATATTGTGAAGGGCCACAACAAGAGCAGGCAGCAGAGGGAAACTCCTTTGCAGCATCGTTGACCTCCCTTTTACAAAATATCTTCCTTTTTGCCAAAATATCCTCCTTTTTGCCAAAATGCCTCTGTAGCGCTGTAGTTCATTTGTGCCTTCTTTGTAAATCATTATATTTGAGAGAGCCTGAGTCAAATAATCCCATTTGTCTACAGGATGAGACTATTTAAATAACACAATTGGGTCCCACAGTCTCTGTGTCAGTAGTTTTGCAACTGTTTTTTCAGATGTTCTAAAATATTTATCACTTTATCAACCTCTCCTCCTATGCAAGGGATGGCTACTCTCACAAGTAATCTCTCTTCAGTAGCACTGATACTCTGTACTGTTTTGACTCCTAACAGCACACACACAATACCAATTCCCCAAAACATCTGTAACTGAACCATCACATCCAAAGGTGTTTTGTCTTTGACAAACTTATAAGATATAACTGAATTTTACTCATACAGTTGCCCATCGCTCCCACTTTAAAATCAAATTGCTATTCAGGGCTGCTGGAAAGTACCAGATGAAGAGAATGGTGATGGATGATACACTATTAAACACATTCGAGCAGAGAACCTTTGTTCCCCTCCTTCCCTTCCCACCCCAGAACAATGTGCAATAATCCACAGCAGGTCATTGTGCACTTTGAGTTTTCTACTGGCTCTTACTTTCTTTTACACTATTTCTGCAAGAGAGGACAAGCATATCTTCAGGATACAAGCAAGTAGAAGAAACATAATAATTTGGAGTAATTGAAGCTGGAAAGACCTCTGCAGATAAGCTGGTATCACCCCTGACTCAAAGCAAGGCCAGCTTCAAAGTTACATTAGATAAGCTAGCAGTAGTGATTATTTAGGACCCCTGTGGTCTGTCTGAGTAAAGTCATCTTATCTTGGTTTGTTTTATTCTACTCTTAGCCTTGAAGTCAGAGCACCTCTTCATCCCAGAGGGCTCCATCTTCTCCATAAGACAAGACTCAACTCCAAAGGAACACCATTTCCTAAAGTCTAGAGAGGCAGTTCAGTGCAGGGAAAAAACATTAAAAGGGTAACAAAAGGAGAAAGACTCAGCCAGAGCCAGCAGGCAAGACCACATTGAAATCAAGAGTTTGTACAGCTCCCAGTATGTCAGCAACTCAGCACACATCCTTCTCTCCCAGCAATACCCACTTCCATAAAACAACAAAATTCCAGCAGAGAAAGTCTTTCCATGGACGAGAAAGCTTCCCACACTCAAAAACACTAATCATGTTTCATCTGGCTGTAGTTTTTGGTCTCCACCAGCTCAGGGTAGACTAGAACAAGGTCCTACCAGGTGACAAGTTCTGCATCCAACTGCAAGGCCCTCTTCACTGCCAGAAGCACTCGGTGCCTCCCTTTTATAGGACAGAAGCTAATCTAATTACCACCTGAAAACAGCAGAAATGAGGTCACTTGCTTCCTGTATAAAGCTTAATTTTGTATAATTTATTTTTTATATTTTCTAATTGAATGAATATTAATTAACGGTAATTTAATGCAGAAGATGAAGACATTAAACTCTCATTAAGAAACACTGAGTTCTATTCATTCCCAAACACTTCACATCTGCAGCATTAAGTAATCAAAGGAAAACTTTGCCATGGTTTATACCAATTTCCTGTGGAAAAAGTGAAGCAATAAGAGTGACACATAGCTCTGCAGCCATCCAGGGATGGGACATAGATCCCAGTGAGGCACCGACAAGCAGGCAGAGCCATGAAGTTTTCTTGCCGGCAGCACCATCCATGGAACTCCAAATGACCTGGATCATGGAGCTGGAAAACACACACGGGCCACATTTGGCAGAATATGGAACTCATTGAAATGGGCACTAGGAATGCGAATACAACCAGGTTTCAAAACTGATGGCAGTATAGATCATCTCTGCCACATACAGTCCTCACTGGAGGACAGAGAAAAAGAAACTTTTCTGGGCTATGCTTAGATAATTTAAAGAAGTTTTATTTGTTAGTCCACAAATTATTGTTTTCAAATGTTATTATTAACTACATATAGTAATTAAAATTCCTTAGTGGATCATCCATTTCTTAAGCACAGTGTACTTTCTCTTCCAAGCATGAGGATGATGAGGAGCACTAACTATTTTCCCACTTGCAGAAGGTTTCCCCAACTGCTAAATCAGCTGCAAGTATTGTGAACAGAGTTCCTGAGCAGGGAAATGAGGGACGAGCCCAGGCTGCTGGCAGAGACTCCCACAGCCCACCCAGTTTCTCTTGAAGGGCGATCGGTCAGATCATTGACTGCTTCAATTTACTTTAAGTACAAACACTGGGAGATGTCACTTTCCTTTGGAAAGTGGAACATAGATAGAATGTACTAAAAGTGTTCCAAAAAGCTATTCAGTAATTTTTAAAGTACCTTTTCCTTGTCATGTAATTTATAATTGAATTAGTGCCAGGTTGTCATGCAATAACTAAAAAGGATAGATTTATGCACTGGAGAAAAATAACGACCTCATTCTTTAAACAGCAGAGCTTGCTCCCCTGAACTGGTGGAGTTGCCATCTGCTGATAGTTCCTTTAAGTATGTTTATATAAATTAAACAGTATATCTTAATCACCTTCACCCATTATGATTTATTTCAGCAGCCTTTACATTTCAATAGCAGTTTCATTTTCCAATAAAAATCTTTTGTAGATGGGAAAACTGATTTTATATCTGCAAGTAGACGTTACAATAAAAAGTGGCAACAACTATCAACTTTGAATAATGAAAATAATCTAAAGAAGTAAGTCTGAGAACCAAAACAGGAGGTGACAATGAAGACATTTAAAAGCTCAAAGAGAAAAAACAATCTTGTAAAGCCTCTTCTATGTCAAGAAGAATTCAGTGAGCTGGTGGAGACGCATGAAAGGAAATCTGGAAATGTGGTAAAAAGAAAAACAGTTTAGGAAGCTGCAAATGTAAAATTCTTCTGCTATACTTCTTAGAGGAGGAAAAACACAAAAGTGATTCATCAAGACTCCAGTTTCGCTGATAGATCTGTTGTCAAACCCTAACTCCCAAGAAGTGCAATCAGCAGTAGTAACGCACAGTGCAACCCCTAAGGGCAGTACCGACTGGTCTTGGGACTGAAAATATCCAGATATTAGGAGTGATGGAAAAGCTTCTTTTCTTTAGTGCTGGCAAGATAGCCAAAAGCACTTGTAGACACCAAAACTACAATTTATTTGAACCCAACCTGGAATTTTAAAATTGGAGTGAACTTAAAATAAGTTGGAATTGGGCTTCCTTAAGGCTCTTGGGAGTTTCATCAGCTGCTGCCAACTCCACTCAAGCCAGTTTACTGAGCAGTGTCCCTGCAGTATTTGGGCTCCTCTCACACATGGCAAGCCTTTCAATAGATGAAATGAAATTCTGAAAATCAAACATCCAATTAAAAAGACAGAGTAAACCCAGTTTTGTGTTTTCAGAGTAAACTTTTTTCTTTCTGCAAGAAGGAGAAGGAGTTTTAAAAAAATTTCCAGTCTCGCTGCCAGTAAAACAAAATAGTAAAAAAAAATTTTGACAGCATGTCTGATAATCATGACACAGTGAATGTTTCCTTATTTCATTTTGTTTTTTCATGGTACATCTCTTTTCGTCTAAATTTCATCTGTCTTTTCTGCCTCGGTTTTAAATTCTTCACAGCAGGGACTGTTTCCTTATAATGCATTTGTCCAGCACCTTGAATGTTTTGAACGTAATGTGATGTGGTATTCCTCTCCCAATCAAAAGATAAAACTCAGATGCAAAACCAGATGATGATGGCTTTGTGATAGTGAAACAAATCTCAAGACAAACCTCACTGCAGCATGGCCTCTCCCTTTTGGCTCATGAAACTAAACACTAAATAAGCTTGACGGTAAAAAAATCCTTAAATCATTGCAGGCTATGCAATTGCTGCATATAATGCTTCTAAAAATCTCAACCCAAACACTCCTCCATCAAAAAGTGGAGTTTAAATTTTAACTGGAGTTACCGACTGCCAAGAATAGCAGAGAGCAGCCTGCACAGAGCATCTGCTCTCAGGGAGTGAAAACATCTGGAAACAAGAACTCACACCTCCACCTCCCTCACCTGTGATAATTGTCTACAAAGGAGTGGGTAACATAGGCTTTACGGTAATATCTTTGTCCTTGGAAATAGTATTTTTTTCTAAGGCACTACATTCTGAGGAAAAACAGGGAAAATATCATTTGTGTGAGTTTTCTTCTCCCATCTGGCACCCAGCTCCTTGTGTCTTTACTACCTGTCTTTTTGGAAGCACTTGTGTGACGCCTCTTTCATTATAAGCAGCCAGTTTGGGTCCCCAAATCTCTGCCATCATTTAAGATAGGAAAGTACCTCCAAAAATCAGGAGAGGTAGTGCTACATCTTCCTCTGACTAGAAAGGAGCCTTGCTCTGCTCGTATAAACACATTCCATGCTCCCATCCTATCCCTCTATGTTTAAAGGGAAGCACAGGTGATACAGACTCGGAACTGTTGTAGGACACTTTGTTGCAAAAGGCAATGACAGCTCTAGACATGACAGAATTTTTAACTAAACATGGAGAGAAAAGAGAACGCTAAATGCAGAAGGGAGAGCTGTCATCTAGCAAGGATAAGTGACCCCAAGATACCTTAAATTTTTCCTATTATCTGATTCTGGAAAAATAAACGATGACAGCCATTCTATAATAGGTGTTTGAAAATGTACAACAAAATAAAAAAGGCTTTATTAACACTGGAAACAGCCTTACCTTGGACTTCCTTTTCTGCACTCAGCTTGTTCATCTCACAGCTCAATGAACAGTTAACAGCACATATTTCTCTTGTTCCAGCAGCAAGTCCAGTTACTTTTGTTTTTGCTAACTGCAGACAGAAGAGATTCAGCTTTCCTGGGGAGAAAGGAGAGGGGGATACAGGAACGGAACTGGAGGAAGGGATGAGAAGCACAAGGTCTCAGCAGACAACTGGCAATGTTGATGAGTTACATGTTGTACTTGGAGGTGTTTTTCCGCTGACTGATGCAGTTTTTCTGTTCTTTATGCATAATGTGAACCTTTCTACAGCCAGGTGTTTTTAAGCCGAGCCAATTTTTCAATGTTCAGTAAGGTTGAAAAGCACTGTGTCAATAGCTGAACTGTGTGTTTCATCTCCTGAACCAGATATATCGGCCTCTCCTTTAATAATCCAATCCAGCCTCTTTTCTGATCACTAGGAAATGTCTTTGTCCAGTTGTGTGTAAATAGAACAGAGAAGCACTTCTTATAAGAAAATTTTATATTCTCCAATTTAAGGTCAAGTCCATATTCTGTAAATAAGACGTTAGAGGTTGCAAATTACAGCCGTAAGTAAAAAGTTCAGTTTAAGTAAAGATGTAAGGGCTTTTATTACCTGTATTCTCAAATAATTTTATTTTAGTTTTATCTTCCATCTTTTGCCACAATATCCTGTGTTGCATGTTTTGTTTGAGCAATAAGAACATGGAGAAATTACCCATCTAGTCACGTGTAGGAAAAAGAGCAAGGCAGGTCTCCTGCAAGGTGGCATTTCATATCCACCCCTTCTCTGGAATGGTTCCAACAGCACCAGACCAGAGAAGGGGGAAACCTTCTCTCTTCCAAGGAAACAAGTTGCAGATTGAGGCTCTGACGTTATTTCTTAAGCAGAAAGAAAATTCAAAGTGCAGAAGATGAGAAAAAGGGCCAAGAGTCCAGGGTTCCTTCTTCTATCAATAATGTAGATTTTTTTTTTCAGTGGAAACTTGAATCAGTTTAAAAATAAATGCTCCCTGGACAAAATCTTGAGGTAAATACAGAAGATTTGAGATGACCTTGTAGGGATTTGCATGTGTAGAGCAGCCTCCAGATATGATCCTTTCTTCTAACTTTCCTTAATTTCCTGTCAAAACCTGTGTTTTCTGCACACTAATCTGGGAGTTTCATTCATTGGAAAATGTAGAAGAACTTTTATTTTTAAATTACAGCTTTGGTCATGACCCACTGAACTTCCTTTTTTTTTTCAACACAGTCTACATTTTTCTTTCACAGGCCAATTCAATATTTTTTTTTTCACTAAACTGGGAAACACATGTCTAATCTTCTGTTTTTGATCACTAAGCCGAAAGGATATGTTGCTTACACCCTACTCCTCTGTTACACTGGCCTTTGACTGCAGGTCTGTGCAGATGATTTAAATCAGCTTCATGTGGGATTCAGGAGAGTTAATATTTTTTCCTAAATATTAATTCCTCTTTGCCCCCGGAAAGAAAGAGAAAAAGGAAGAGACACTTAGCATTTAAGAGTGAAAAAAAGATGAAATCTAATGAATTCTTTTTCCTTTTGAGGGTTAGAAAATAATTCATCATTTCTGATTAAGGACAAGAGAAAGGTGGCCTTGTGCAATGCGGTGTTCTTCTCACACAAGAGTGTTGAACAGGCTGGAGGATAATCAAGAGAATAACAACAGTAGCATAAGGCAAGAAGTTTGGACTTTTCATCTGAGCAGGCTCCATCCAGTTAGGTCTCAGTAAAGACAACTTTTTAAAAATCTAACTAACGTATCAAGGCTCATTGGATTTCGCTAGGCTCCTACCTCTGTAATCACCATTTCTCAGATTAAAATAGGGGAAAATGAGCCACTTAATCTCTGTGTCATATAATGAAGTTTTTTGCAAGTACGAGGGAATGTGATTGCCGCTAGGTATAATTATTATAATAAAGATCAATACAAACTCAAGTTAAAAAGAAATTGTAGTTATTGAGTCCACCAGTGAGAGTCAAATGGAACCAGTTCCCGTGTCGTGCACAGATGAGTCCCAGTCCAATGATCTCAATCGTCTTAACATCCCAGGAAAACCAGAGCAATGATCCTGTCCAGTGTTTGCTCATGTGTCTAATGGAATTCAGATTATTGATTCTATTTGACGTGAAATCCACTGATTTCACTCAATGTAATCAAATCAATTAATCCCATCAACTCCAGTCCAATCCATATGCAAAATATAGGCAGGCAGAGAACAAGAAACACATGGAGATAAATAATAAATATCAATAATTTTATAAATAACATCTACAGTGCACTGTGTGTTTTGCAAATAACTGTAAAAAGCAAGCAGCTTGATGTTCAGCCTATATTCATTTTGCATATAAAATTAGTAAACAGGTTTTGCCATACTTGTGTTGGCTGGGGTGCCTTTTCCCAAGCTTTTAGGCTATGGCTGGTTAGGGTAGCACAAAATGACCTTTGGGACAAAATTTGAAAATAAAATTTGTATGATCCATAAAGGGCGTATGAAATGAGCCTATGTATGTACTTATGAAATGAGCTGAGTAAAGTAGGTTTTATTCAAATTCTCTTTCCCTTTAACACTGACTAATCTCTTCTTCCTCAGCATTAATACCAAACCCTTTATTTCAAAACAGACTATTTCACAGATGAAGAGAGAAATATGCTTCACAACAGACTTGAGGAGTTCTTTGGAACAGGCTGTAGGTTTTTTCATAATTGAAGAGAGAAAGGCAACCATAGAAAAAGAGAAGATCTATCACTTGTCTGTCCACTGCTTTCCTGGACACAAGACCCTTAAACAAAAAAACCAAAAAAACTAAAGAAATAATAAAAGAGGTTTTTAAAGCTGGTACGGTCAGCAAGGTGTACTTTTTGTGTTGCAAACTGATTGGAACTAAGTCTCTGGCTCCACATCTTGCTTAAAAAAATTTCTTCTATATAAAATAAAATGTCAATAAAAAACTAAAAGACACCAGAAAAGACATAGTATAAACCAGTCATACTTTCATTAGAAACTTGTTCTTTTTTCTGTTTCAGAGCATCTTTTCTTTAACTCTGTTGTTAATTATATCATATGCTAACAAAAGATCAGGGAAGTGGCATCTGTACGCCACCCTCTAATCTCCTCAGAAGGTATCGATGCTGTTGCTCCTGGAATTCCATCTGTTTCTCTCATGTTTGTTCCACACGGCAGTGTTGGAAATATTTGAGGTTTACATCTGAGATGTCAGGAACATAGAAAGAAGAGCACGGGAAAAAAGACTCCTGTCCCTGAGCAATGCACGAGATTCACTTCAGGCAAAGTCCAAACAGGAGGCTCCCAAGGGCCAGAAAATAAAGTGAAGGCTGTTGTCTTAGTTTGAAAGACAGGTCTGCTAAGGAAGGCAGAAACCTCCTTTGGAATAGAAAATGCAACACCCTTCCCTTTGAATTATTATAATTTTGAAATCAAGGGCTTTCAAGCAGAGATATGGGAAATGGGAATAACAGTTCTTTACTAATGATTATATAAACACATATATAAAGCAAGGCAAACAAACAGCAGTAACCCTGGTGGTGATACCAAACAGAGCAGAGTCCGGTGCAGCCTCGCTGGGCTGCCAGGCAGCAATGTTCCCCCGCGGCTGCAGGGGCACTCCGGAGCGAGCTCGGCCCTCACAGGTAATGGCAGAAGCAGAGAGTAAACTCACAAAGCCCCTGATGACCCTCAGAGCTGATACCAAGGTAGGCAGTACTTGTGCTCCTTTTACAGGAGCAATAAAGAAATAAATAAAAGCATCCTGATGCTTGCGCAAGGAAAATCCTACATATTTATTCCACTGTTTCCCTTATCACTTATTCTGTATCAGCTGTTTAATTAATTGCTTGAGCGATTTCCTAATACATATTATTTACATAAAAAAATACAGAGTAATGGTTTGCCTTTCAGTTCAGTGAGAATTTAAGGTCTGTGTTCCGTGCCTCATGGAACATGGTTACTCAACAAGAAATAAAAGTTCTGGTTGGTTTCGGTTGTTTTTTTTGTTTTGTTCGTTTTTGTTTCTCTTTAAAAAAAGGTAAAAGTCTTTTCCTCCACAGGTTTTTTTTCTGTTTTTTACAGGTATGACCGAATGATGCTTCAATAACAGCATGAAGGGGCAAGGTTCATTTTAAAGGTGACTCAAGTACTTGGGGGAAAAACAGTAATGAATAAGACTTTTCTGGAGAATAAAGAGTCCTATAATACCAGTGGAAAAAAAAATAATTTATCCCTGTTTCTCTGGTTTATTCCCTGGGTGGCAGAGCTTGTTCCGGAAGCAGGAGCCTGATCAAGAAGGGTCCCACTCTGGTGGGCTTTTCACCCCAGAACGGGCCTTCTGCTTTCTGACACAGAAACTTTTTTTTGAATCACAACCTCATTCACAACCGTGTCACTGCTGCTGCTAAGTTTTGTGTCTACTTAAGTTTTCTTTCATGGATTCACTTGCATTCAGGCAACAGCTGCACTCCATGGACTCTTACCCCTTGGGATGGAAATTGCCTCCCAGAGAAACACTGGACAAGCACAGGCTCAGGTAGCAATATGGTTTGGAGTTTCTTAATTGCCCAAAGCTTAACATTCATCTTGGCTAATGTGGGGTATTTGATGTGCATGGATTAATAGGCTAATTCCATGTTTTTCTTGCTTAGTCATTAAAAGAGCCAGACCCTGAAGCAGAAGTTCACCTGCGTTGCCTTCTGGGCATGTCGCCTTGTCTTTGTTGTATAGAGCAGAAATCTTGAGCATTTGCATTTTCAACTGAGAGGCTTAAAAATGGAGCTATTTAGAGAGCTGTTGTACTAGTTTGAAATCAAACCAGTGGGAGATTGGGAGTCAGAATTATAATTTAATAGGAGAAAATTAAAAGAAATAAATAAATGCAGTAGTACAAGGATACTGACAAAGTCAGAATACATCCTGACACCCTGTGGTGGTAGCAGTCCAAGCGAAGCAGTTTGGCTGAAGCAGTGATCCTGTAGAAAGAAGGGTCTGAAGGTCCAGCAGTAGCTCTTTTCCTCTGGAATCCAGTAGGCAACCGCTGCTGTCGTGTTCAGAATCTCAGCTTATATCCAGGATGGAATGCTTGGTTCCTCCCTCTGGGCAGAGCATCTCACAATGGGATGGTGAGTCATGAGATAAGGCACTGATGGGCCATTAACAGGAGGTAGTCCAGGGGGAGTTATCTCTGAGTCATGGGACCAGGCATTGATGGCCCATTAGCAGCAGATAGTCCAGGGGGAGTAGGCAAGGAAAACACTGCTCCACCTTGTTTCAACAGCTCACAAAGATGGTAAGAGAATATACTTCAACCCAGGACAGCTGTGAAGCACAGGAAGTGTCACAAAATTAGCCTTGGCTCTTCTCAGTGCTTCAGGCCATGTCTCAGGATGGCATCACCTATTTTACTAACCATGAGAGATGTTATGATTTGGCTACACTTGAAAGTCTGTCACTCTGGATTAATTTAGGAGGTAGTTCCTGTAGAGGAAAACCATGCCAAATAAAATATTTCATCTAAGACTTTTCTGTAAGGTTGCTGTTGGAACCCAGCCCAAGTTCCCAAGGCAAAGGTTGTTTTTTGGCTCAGGTTTTTCTGGAATCCCACCCTCCACTCCAGTCAACAGTAGGGAAGGGCAGCACTCCTGATCTTGGGGCCCAGACCAGAAGTGGGATGGCATGATCAGGGAGGCTGTGCTTTGCAATCAGTAAGATACAAGTGGCTATAATCACCTGGCTGAACTTGGTCCTGAAATACCGGAAATTAACAGCTCATACACAGATACCAATATTAAGCATGGCCTTATATGATTTCCTAGAAACTTGCATGCTTGGACAACTGGAAGAAGAAAATCTATTCACTATCAGATCTCACAGGTGATATCTTACTGCTGCCTACTTAAAAGACTTACTGTATCATTTTGGTTGCTAAAGATCCAGTACAAGTATTTAAAACATTCTTGAATACACCATTGTTGTGAGATTATTTTTCTCACCATTCATAGGACAGCTCATATTAAATCCATATAAAAAACTATAGCACTTTTTAGTAAGTGTAAAAGGGAAAAATATCACCGGTCATTTGTGTTACACTTTATTTCTATCTTCACTTTATAAAGTATTTTTTTGCAACACAGTGTGTTATATATTCTATGTTTTATAAAGCATCTCCTGGGAAAAATAAACAAGGAAAGACAATTTTTTCAAACGATCCCCTTAAAGAAAAATAATTAAAAGAAAAGAGGAGTAATTCCAGAAGTCAAACATCCTTTTACAATTTCTTATTGGTCTTTTTATGATAACTGTGTCTCTGCACATAACCCCAGCTGCCTGAATTTGTTTTTTACATTTGGCCTTTTAGTTACTCTTTGTGGACTACTGTACGTGTAGACATGACATATAATGGACATGCAAGGTATCTAACCTCTATAACCACACAAAGAGGGTACAAAGCCATTAAAAAAATAGTGGACAGGATAATCAGAGCAGTGAGGTGTGCCTTTGTCACCAAGTATTAAAGCTTGATAGGAGGGTTTGATTATTGTGCCTTCTTTGTACATCATACAACAATTACTCCTGGATTCACAGTATAACAAGGAGCCTGCTCTCTCTACAGCAGGCACTGCTTAGGTGAATAGAATCAATCACACAAATGTCGGAATAGATCCCAAAAGCTCACTCTTGCACCATATTCCAGGAGGTTTTTATCTTATTTTGGTTACGGCACCTCCCAGGACTGCTGATTGCTCCTCTCTGAATTGTGTGTGATACGGTCCCAAGCTGGACTAACACTCTTCGCCCTGTGTCTGCCTCCAGAGGATAAAGGAATGTGTCATGCATGGAACACGAGCTGGCTGGAGACTGCCACCAGCAGACCCCGTCTTAAGCTTTTGGGTCCCTGTCTATAGCTGTATATATACCCTGGCAGTTACTTAAACTTGTTTTTAAAGCATCCATCATTTCTAAGTAGTCACAGATGATTCAGATTCCCTCTATATGGTCTTCTGCCAGATATTGATCATGGGGTAATTATCAATTACAAAAGGTACTTCTGTGAACATTTATGACTGAAATATCTGCATCTTTATTTTGCTGAGTGATTTATTGAGGCATCATTGCATGTTTCATGGAAAACTGCATTTTATAAATGGTGGTGGGAAGAAAAGCCTCCAAAAACTCCACTTCAATTAAAAAAAAGCACTCAAAGAGCAATAGCATGATATTTCATTGGTTTGCATCAAACACAGAGACTGAAAATATGTTCCAATTCCTTCCTGCCCATTGGGAACTGTTAAAGCACTTACAGCATAAATCACCACACTGGTTGTAAAACCTACAGTGTTGCAGGTGCTCCACATCCCAGTTTGCATTAATGAAAAGACTAACGAGCCTGCCGTACTGTGGCTAAGGAATGGCTTGGAAGATGCAATGTCTTTTACAAAAAGGCAGCTGGAGTCACCAAAACAGATCCTTATATTCTCTAAAAGATTTACACACTAATGATCCATGAAAGGAAAAACTAATACCTGGCTTAAGGTGAAAAGATGGTTCCTAAATCCACTTTTTTTATGTTTAAATGTATCAAAGTTGTATTGGTTGTGCACATTTGCTTGGAAGTAGTGTCAGTAGCTTGGTGTCTTGTATACAAAAGCGTTACCCTTGTCCCCTTGTTCGGTGTAATGCAGTGACACAGGCAAAGCTCATATCTTTCATTGTCAGTAAACACCACTTAAATAAAGAGCTCCTTCATATCTTCTAGCACGGAGCTCTGCTCACTGCACCATGCCATGTGTACTGGCTGTGCTTCTCCACACTTACCATTAAACACATCTGTGGTAACAGACCTTCAAATGATATAAGAGAAAAGGACAGAGTAATTGAAATTCAAATAACTGTAATACAGTAGATGGAGCAATTCTTCAGTGTCCTTTTTTTTCCACCATTAATTGCTGTTTGATTAAAAATCGTTATGAGGCTAGAAAGAAGTTAAAACAGAAAAACAAAATGTGTTTTAGCAGGAGAGATTGGCCATTATAAATCACACTGAAAGTTTAAACACTTTCCAATCTCAAAACCAGAAATAATTCCACTCCATAAATAGCGACAAAATGCCCAAATATAGACCTTCGACAGTTCAAAGGGTTAAAGTAAAGAAATAATAGAGTCTTGTAAACTGAACAAGGAGAAAAGTGGAAATTCACTGGATGCTAAGCTGCCATGGAAGTCTGAGCTTTGGAATTTAGATATTTTCTTCTTTGTCCCTGAAGAACCTACGGAGAGAATGTCCGGAGAGAACATCTGGTTTAATGGAATTCTGGGTTCTTCCTCCAGCAGCTGCCAGACAGCAGCTGGTGGCTCTTTCCAGCACACAAGTTTACCTCAAACTTGGCTCTTGAGGTGGCATTCTTAATTCTACTCTTTTCTCAGGCAATGAGCAACATGACAAGAACAAATGGCCTGACGATGCACCAGAGGAGATTCGGGTTGGCTATCAGCGAGCATTTCTTCATTGAAAAGGTGGTTAAACTTTGGAAGGAGCTGCCTAGGGAGTTGTTTGAATTGGAAAGAGGAGTTTGAAAGGGCAGAATGCCAAGACAGCAAGAAATAGATAACAAAAGACTGGAGTCGGACCAATTAGATGGCATGTTATCACGTGTACAGTACTTGGAGAATGTATAACTGAAGTTTGGATAAACAATAAATGGGCTTTTGCAAAATCATATTGGTTCGTAGTTCAAAAGCCCTGAGCTCCCTGCACGTTTCTGTCCCTGTGAAAGCAGCATGGAAGATCAGCAAGGAAATGTGCTGCTTATGATCATGAAGTAGGAGTTGACTGGCTGGAGGATAGAGGTATTAAGGTCATACAAGAAGGCTGCCAAGCCAGGCTGGTGTTGGGCAGCTTAGGGGAGAGGATAACATCCTGATGTCCCAACAGAGAGATCATTTCCAGCAGGTTAGCAGCAGCACCCCAGCAAGTAATAGCCACCCACCTACCCACAAATTTTTAGTTAAGGTAAAAAATTCCCTTTTTCATAAGGAGCCATTTGGCAATTTGCCATTTGGCATTTCCTGCATCTCCTCCTTTCTGTTGTGCTTCATGTGCCTTCATTTTGCCTTTGTCACCTTCTCCGGCTCTTTACCAGGCACTCGGGTTCTCCAGCGTGTTCCCATGGATGAAGATGCACACCCTTTTCTTCCAGGCTCTGATTGCATTCTTTGCTCCTGTAGGCTCCACATATGCTGCAGGCTGGCTCTAAGGGTAGTGTATATAACTGCTCTGTAACAATGCCCAGGTATGTCTTTAACCAATGACCAAATAAGGAAAATAACTTTGAAAAGGGAAAAAGGAGATAATACAATATCAGCGCTACATTGGCAGTGCTCCTTTGAAAAGTAACACCTCCATGCTCAAGCATGTTTGGAGCAGCCGGTAATTTAGATGGAGTTGAAGCATTTAGTTAGTAGTACGTTGTTTTTGTACCTTCACTTTTTCTTTTAGTTATAAAGAAAATAACATTCTATGTAAAAAGTCATAAACAATAATGAATTCTTTTTAAGTGCAACATTATCTATTCAGCACACATTTACCCTGCACCTCTCTTAATTATTTGGTTCAATATTTACCTTATTGGGTATAGTGTTTGCTGAAGTGGTCAGGGATCCTGTGAGGTTATACTATCAGACGGGAGAAAAGTACAGCAGTGGCGTTCAGCTCTGCCGCTTGCATACAGCCACAGTGTGCTGTGCTCGGCTGTGCCCTAGCCCAAGGCGCGAGGACACCGTCTTGGTTTTGCGGCGGCGTCCACCCAGTCCGAGCACCTCTATCCCGGCGAACTTTGCCCGGCGAGAAGCACTAGCCGGATGAGGCTTTCAAAGTGCCAGATTTTTAACGCGGCACCACAAGCTAGGCCCCGAGAAGGGGCGATGGGGAACGTGGTTTTGTCCCGGCACCTTCTTCTGTGCGAGACGTCTACCAGGATCTCTCTGGTCCTTGCGAGGCCGCAGCGTGTGCCGTGGTACTCGGCGCCGAGAAGGAGTGGGAAGACGGGCACCGCCGTCCAGCCGGCACTTTGCCGACTTGTAAAGGCAAGAGGACCGCCGCCGGAAGGTGCTCCAAGGACGAGCTGCTGCAGGTGAGCGCTGCAAACTCCGGGCGGGCTTGCTGTCCTGGCGGAGTTCCCTGTGCGAGACGCAGGCGAAAAGATTTCCGTTTAGATTCGTACAGCAAGAGAAGCAGAATGCGGTGCGACATAGCATTTCGAAGGAAAGGTGCCACAGCCCAGGCGTGTTTGGGCAGAAGCTGCGCGCTGGAGCGCTTCACTGCCAGCACGGTGCTCCGTGTGAGAAGCAGGCGAAGGTCCGCCTGCGAGAAAACGAAGGTACGATGTGTTTGAAGAGGCGAGGAGCGAAGCCGCAGTGCACCGGGCTTGTGCGCGCCGTGCACCGAAGTGCAGAAGTCCAGGAGAAGCTCGTTCACAAGCCGAGGCGGCCGTGAAAGATCTTGGTGCTGCCGGTGGTGATGCGCAGCTATTGGGCTTCATCACACAGCATGGAGATAAGCAGTTTCTTAGTCTGTCAATGCCAAATGCTCTGCGCCTTCGTTCTTTGCCTCTTCAAACATGCCATACCTTCCTTCGCCTCTAGCGGGAGGAAGACGAGCAGGTTGCCACGGCCTAATATGTGGAGCATGTAGTCTGCAAATCGAGCATTGCTGCTATTAGCTTCCTCTGGAATGGTAATTAGCTGTCTCAATGTGAATGTTTAGCGACAGCTCATTGTGCTGTTCGGTATTCTTCATTCTGGCTGGATTGCTTAGGAGTATGAGGATGGTTTCTTGAATGGCCAAAATTGGGCATTGCAGTGCTTATAGTAGTTTTGATAGTGATGTCTATTATTCCCTGTATTCCCTCGCTGGAAGCGAATCGGTTTGTGGGCAGCACTGAATGTAATGTGACAGCTGAAAAGAAAACTACAAACCAGCAGTGTGTTTGGTGTCTTTCAGGGGCCGCAAAGGGAATGTGCAGGGCAGCTCGGGGACTTTGGTCTTAGTAAGGATAGGTAAAACTTTACAAAAACTAGAACAAAATCCCACTGCTGCTCAGCACATTCACTTGCAACCAAACAACCTGCTGTCACGCACTCTTCTCTCAGCCATCACTGCACGTTCAAGCCCAGGGAGTCTGCAGTGCAACGGAACTCTTCCCAGTGTAAAACTCCCTTGGGGAAACAAGCCTTTACAGACAGCTTCCCCCTTTCAACTGATGCCTTGTGTTCAAACTGCTCTCAGCTAGCAGGCACGCTGCTTTTGCCGCCTGTACGCTGTGCACACAAGCACCGTGCTCTTGGGCTTCGTTCTTCGCCGTACGATAAAAGAGGCACGCTTTCATTCTGCCAGCTCGCGAAATGCACACCTACTTCTCTCACAGAATGCCCTGCCGGCACAGAAGCTCTCCAATGCACTGCGCTATATGGAAACACGCCCGTGTCAGTGGGCAGTGTCCTTTCTCTCTCAGCTCTACACGCCATCGTGTTCTAGCAGTCTCATTCTCTGGATGCAAAGGGAGAAAGTAGTCTGCTGCATTGCAGAGAGCCTGGCTCTCTCCTTGCTGCCTGCCAAGCGCGCTCACACGCTACGGCTCTCTGCACTCTCTCCTTTCAGTCAGGCAGGGAGCAATGTGTTCCAGTCACTCCGAGAACAACGACGACTTGCCAGGACAGAAGCACCTGCTGGATCCTTCTTTCTCATGACAGTAATGCAACACAGCAGGCAGCGGAACTATTGCCCCTTCCTTGTCCGAGATATGGAGCGTCCCATTTCTGCACGCTCGCAGAGCCTAGCTTCTAACGTTAAGAACACGGCCAGCCGCTGCTGCCACGCCAGTGGACTAGAATCTCACCGCTGCTCGGCGCATTCAGCTCACAGCCGGGAAAGCACGCTGAGCAAGCTGCTCTCAAGCATTCTTCTTCTCTCAGCCATCACAGCACGTTCAAGCCCAGGGAGTCTGCAGTGCAACGGAACTCTTCCCAGTGTAAAACTCCCTTGGGGAAACAAGCCTTTACAGACAGCTTCCCCCTTTCAACTGATGCTTTGTGTTCAAACTGCTCTCAGCTAGCAGGCACGCTGCTTTTGCCGCCTGTACGCTGTGCGCACAAGCACCGTGCTCTCGGGCTTCGTTCTTCGCCGTACGATAAAAGAGGCACGCTTTCATTCTGCCAGCTCGCGAAATGCACACCTACTTCTCGCACAGTATGTTGTGCTCGCACCGAAGCTCTGCAGCGCGCTGCATATTTGGAAACATAGTCTGCCTATGTGGAGAATCCCCCTGTCTGTGTCCTTTCCCTCTCAGCGTCATATTCCATGGTGTTCTTTCCGTCTCATTCTCTGAACAAAATGCAAGAACCTGATAGATAGAATGTTCCTTTTCACATCCTCCTTATCATTTTCTCATGTCTGTTCCAGCTGGTGAAAATAGAAGAGAGTGCCCTTTGAGTATCTCGTTTATTGGAAGCTTGCAGTGACAATTTTTATGATAGGCTCTCTTTCCTTGTGCAGAGTGTGACAGGAATTTCTCACACATACTTTTTCTCAGATTTAATACAGTGAGAGGGGTGCTGTCTCTCTGTACAATTTTCACCGTAGTCAAACACATAGCCAGGCAGGAAAACAAGCCCCTTGTGAAGCTCATGGATAAGCATATAAATCATGAATGAACTGAGATTAGGCAGTGCGGGAGAAAAGCATAGAAGAACTTGACTTAGGTTTTAAATTAGTTGATGAGCCCCTGGCTTGGCTGTCTGAAGGCACATTTCTGCCAGGCGGCAAGAGCACAATAGAAAAGGTTTAAAATGTAGAATTTAAAATCAGTGACAACACAGCCGCCAAGAATTTACCTGACAGTGCCTGTACACAGAAAACCCAATGCCTTCACAGCAGTAACAATGATCAGAACCCCTGCTCTTTTGTGTCAGGTGTCTCCCAGCTGTGGCTTCTGGAGAGGGTCAGGAAGAAGATGGATTCTCCCCATTTTATATACAGGGAAAAGGCACGGAGTGATGAGGTGACTTGTCCCAAATCATCAGTGGGGAATCCAGAAAGAAAACCCCATCTTGTGACACCCATACCATTTTTCATTTTCCAGGCTGACAGTCACCAAGCTGGCCGTTGGACAGCTGTAACTCACAGAACTGCAGTAAGGGAAGGAAAAGTGTCTTCTAGAAATTGTTTTTGTCTAAATCTCAACCCTTGAGAACTACAGGGCAGCATGTCCGAGGTCCTCAATAGCTGCAACAGCTGCATTAAGCCAGATGATTTCTCAGTGGAACACAGAAGCAGTCAGATAAATTATCCCACCTCACTTTTTTAAAGTTTCAGTTGGGATAATTTTGTTTCTCTCACAATTGCTGGGCCTGACAAATGGGTGGCTCTGACTTGGTGTTACTGATGTGCCCTGCTGGCAGAGCTGTAGGTGCAGAGAGGAGGCCACAGGCTGTATAAAGAAGGAAAAAGAGGGGGGAGAATTGCTTTTTTGGAATCCGTTTCCCATGACAAGTTTAAAATGGTTAAAACAAAATAAGGATAATCATGTCCTCCATGAAATTAAAAATAAAATAAAATAAAAAGAATATAAAAAGAGGACAGCAACAAGGAGAAAGGCTTTTCAGTGAGGTTAGAAAAGCTATTACAAGCAGAACCACCTTCACTTGTAAAGTTGGATACAGCTATATGCAACTGCCCACAGTGAAATCAGCAGCTGAAGCTGTGTCAGGGGAGGGCCAGGCTGAGATCAGGGAAAGGTTCTTCCCCTAGAGGGTGCTGGGCACTGCCCAGGCTCCCCAGGGAATGGGCACGGCCCTGAGGCTGCCAGAGCTCCAGGAGCGTTTGGACACTGCTCTCAGGCACAGGGTGGGATTGTTGGGGTGGCTGTGCAGGGCCAGTAGCTGGACTGGTTGATCCTTGTGGATCCCTTCCCACTCAGAATATTCCATCATCCTGTGATTCTAAGGATCAACAGGCGCCTTGCAATTTGATGGCTGTGACAGAGCCTGTGCCAGAGTTTCCACTGAGGCTCAGTGAAATAAAAACCACTTCTTGAAATGGATGATAAATAAAAGCAGGAGATCTTAAAAGACTAAGTTAATACATGAATGGAATAACCGTTTGGAGCTGGAAATGAAACCCAGATTTTTGTAGCTCAGAAACGAGAGACAGGAGAGACGGATTTATCTTGAAATATAAAGACACATAGTGACAGAACCTAAAAATAAAATCTCATTCTTAACTGTGCTGAATAATAAACACTTAGCAGCATCCAGCTGGAAACACCATTTGTGCTATGAAAAATACCCTGACAAATATAATCAAAAACTTAGGGAAGGAGCATTAAATATACTCTCTGTCTGCATACGAACTAATACTGAACCCACTAAGAAGTGTCGCAAGACCCCTGAGCAGAGCAAAAGATATAGAACTGAGCTGTGCACAAAATTCCTTTAAAAATAATTGAAACAGCTAATTGCCCAGAAAGAATTGCCTGAGTGATTCCTACTTACAGATGTGGGCACACAAGACCTGAAAAAAAAATTTAGAGACAACTCCAAGCTGAAAGCGTTCTTCCCACAGTGGTGCAGAGCTGGAGAAATCTGCAGCATTTTAGCCCCCTGGCTGATCCCTGATCCCACACACCTTCCCTCAGAGGAGAAACTTGACACATTACACATCAAGGTTAAATCTGGAAATCAATAGCTCCAGCCTAACTTAAATATTCATTTGATAATGAGAAAATTCAGCTCTTCATGTGTCGATTTGCTCATATGTAAATGAATGACTGTGATTAGACACCAAGACAATAACACTTGAGCAAAGCAAGGGTATTTTTTAATTAATTTCCTTCTGCTACCTACACCTGAAAACTAAAGGGTAAATGGATATAGCTTGATTCTAATGAGAGCTGAGTATGAGTTTTAGGCCAATACAGAATTTCATTTCAATGTATATGCAAGTTTGGTAATTCTGAGGCAGGCACTTGCAAGACAGCACCCTTCATTTTCTGTTCAATAAACCCAGAGTTACACAGGTTATTGAAAGAGGCGTTATGGAGCAACCACCATATTGAAGGGTGGATTTAATATTGAAACACATTTCATCCTGAGCATCCTTAGTATATTAATGCTAATATATTAACGATATTAATAATAACATATAAATATAATGTTCAGCCTGCAGAAGAGCAGATTGAAGCCAGAAATAGAATTTAAGAGACCACAAGCAGAAGTTGTGTCCAGGTTCATTAGAGATGTATAAGAACAGCAGTTTTAGCAACATGTAGACATTTTCCGCCATTATCAGCCACTGAAATTCTGCTTTCTCCACTAAAAAGTCTCATTAATTACCAAGATACAGTACAGAATGCGAATGCTTCTTCCTAAGGAAGGTCACACTTCCTACTACTGCATTTCCCTCTGCCTGGCTCTCTGTGAATAATCACCACATAGCACAGCATTAAATGAGTTATTGTCCACCTCATATTATTTACAAAACCATTCACTCAGCCCCAGTGCCTGGACTGCGGGTAATAATAAACTCTACTCTGGCACATCAATGGCTCAGTGAAATTTTCTATTGCAATTTTCAAACAATATGAAACATCCTAGCAGGAGTCAAAGCTAGAGGAATCTGTTCTGAGAGGAATGATTACATGTAATTCATCATTATGAAATGAAAATGCAAAAACCATTGATGTCTCCCAAAATGATACAAATAAACCACTGTTGTAAAGTCCATGATCAGTGAGGGGTTATACTCAGCAGTACTTAGTCCAATAAATATGAAGATACTAAATCACCCTTCATAAATCATGGTTACCTTTCAGTGTGTGTGGCAAGATCTTCTCAGAACAACTAGGACATAGGGCAGCTTCCCTGTCATTTCCGTCTGGAGTTTTCCTTTGCTCTCAATACCAGGAAAGAAAACTGCAGATCCAAGCATTGGATCATGTTCAGTGAGAGATTAAACTACTACTCTCAAAACTTGTCTATCAGACTTTTGCTCACAGCTGCCCTGGCCTTTGCTGAGTAGAGGCCAATAGATGTTTTCGGAAATACAGGCTGGTCAAAAAGTGTAGTCCCAAGAAGAAAAATATATCGATATTTTATAATAAACATGCAATGAGTATCCTTGAATAACTGTGACTGAAACAGAAAGTAATCTAGGCTTGACTCAAACATTTGTTTGACTGGAATATGAAATATATAGCTTTATTGACTGGAGAAGTCAAGCTACTAATCAAAAGCTTTTTGGAATTGCTTTAAACAGCACTCACTGCACTGATGAGCTGATGGAATCCCGAACCCCAACAAGTTTAGTGGGTACTTAGTACCTTTGGCCATTGTCAAGAAATGTTCATTCTCCCAGGTATCAGTGATGAGACAAGAAGAAACGGCCTCAAGTTACACCCGGGCATGTTAGGTTGGATATTAGGGAAAAATTCTTCTTCAAAAAGACTGTCAAGCCCTAGCACAGGCTGCCCAGGGCAGTGGTGGAGTCACCATTCTTGAAAGTGTTCAAAAAACACCTCGATATGGCATTTGGGTGCATGGATTATTGGTAGGCTTGGCTGTGTTGGATTCATGTTTGAACTCGATGATTTTAGAGGGTTTTTCCAATATAAATGATCTCATGATCCGGCACTTGAACCCTCGTAAGATGAGCAAGAAACATCTCCCAATTCATGGAGAAAATGCTTGTTTCAAAGGCTGCTTTGTAGAAAGAAAAGCATTTTATTCCCTGAATTTCCAACCTTTCAAAATCAATCTAACCTCAGGGTCCATCTCTACTTCCTGAAATTAGAGAGCTCTTCAATTCTTTTGGCAATCTTTGGCTGGGACTAGTTTGGGATCAGAATAGCATATGAGGTTCGTAGATGGCAAGTTGTGTAGGAAAGGCAGCATGAGGACACCCAGCTAAAAACCCAGAGTCTGATCCACAGCAAAAGTACTGTGCCTGTAGAGTGCTGCCTGGAAGGCTGGAATTATACAATACAGAGCAACTTCAACTTGACTTTCCAGGAGATGAAATTTCCACTTCTTTAACTCTCACTGCACCTGATCTGTAATCAACCAGTGCCATTAATCACACGCGTCTCCTTCACATTCTGAAGACTGGGAAAATAGCAAGGAGTTACTCAAATTGCTTTTCAAGGAAATTTCCCTAGACCAGACTGAGATGAGAACTGAGCTGTAGTTAAGCAGATTTCACACCACGAGACTGGTGGTCCATTGATGTCATTACGGACAATTTTGAGCCTCATAAGAGTAGTACATATCTGACTCCCTGAGACTTGCTGAGTGTTATCTAAAGAGAAATTATACGTTTCTGTCAGAAATACCTGTGTTTCTGCTGAGAATGACAGTCTCTCACTGTACCAGTTAATCAGGGCAGAAAGCATATTAGTGAGGCAGACATGTGCCATGTGCTCTTCCACTCTTTCCTGTTGTTAGTTTAGTGAGCACAGCCAGCTCAGCTCCACCTGCAAGAGGTTCTGGAAGGCTAAAACTGCACACAGCACTTGCCAGGTACTGTTACAGAGCACTGACTTAAGGAAGTCGGAGAGAGTACACCCGAGGACCCCAGAACTGAATCTCTGCCCAGGAGAAGGCAGGATACTGGGATGTGCACAATGAAGCAATATTTAGAGATAAGGACAAACCACCTGATCCTTGAGTGTTTGTATTAGAGAAAATAAATCTTCACTGAATTTTGCTTGACTTTCACTCCTCAGTTTCATGCTTGGAAGTTCAGCTCTTTCTTTCACAACACACTGACAGAGGATTTTCAGTTGATTGGCTCCAATGGATCCTTGAAAGGAGATGTGATGGCACAGGTGTCCTGTCCTCATTGGTACCCAGCAGCATGTCACAGAGTTAAAAAAATGTTTCAGAGAGAGAAAGAGAAAGGACCTGCACAAACCCTGCATTTCCATCAGGCACTCTGCAAGTTAATTCAGAGGACACAGCTTCAGATGGAAAAGTTTATTTATTATTCTGTATCTAATGCAGATGAACGGTAATACATAGGGAACTTGTTTTTCAGCAGCAACTTCTAAAGTAGTCAAAGTTTTGAATCTAGGGCAAGTAAATCAAGCAGAAATAAAGACAAACGACTTGAAAGTTGTAGTTGTCCTTCCCTATCACTGAGCGAGAGATCTCTGTAAGGGCAGAGCAGGCACTGCAGCACCATGGAGCCTCCTCCTACCAGCCTCACTTCCACGAGCTCTGAACCTCTGACTTATGGGGAGAGCTACAGAAAATGTCACTAGCTGGAAGAAAAAAACAGTTCAAGTGAATTAAGAGAAATCTAATCATGTAGCAGACCCAGCAGTGCTGGGAAGAAACCAATTGTTTTGGCGAGTTTCCCTTGGTTTTCTACCTTTCCCAAGGTGGGAAATGAGGGCAGTGTCTGACAGGGATATTTTAAAAAAACCAAAAGAATCCCAACAAAAAATAAAAAATAGATGACCAGAACAAGGGAGGTTGGAAATGTCACAATTTATCTGTCTAATTTCTTGGAAATGTTATTCATAGCCTCAGAGTGTTCAATACTAAGATATTTAAAGCCCCATTCACTCCCCCATCATTATATGAAATCCTTTCCCAGATGCTATTATTTTCTCTTTGTACCAAAACTCTGATTATACTCAGTGGGGGAACTTTTGGTATGACAACTAAAATGGTTGGGGTTTCAGTTATTATGGATAAGTCTAAAAAGGAAAAAAGTCTTTTTAGTTTCAGAAGGAAATATGCTTACATGAGCTGGGTAAACCAAACTACTGCAAATGACAGTAAATTTAACATTTATCTGAATACCACTCTTCCCACAGCTTTGAAAAGCCTGCTTAATTTTTCTTTAAATGGTTTATTAAAGCTTATTACATTCTTAGACATGTCTGCTGGTCTAGGAGCACAGCAAAATCTGGTCCACACCGCTCCTGAGAACTCATTCCCTTATAAGATCTCCACTGGTTTTCCAAGCATTAGGAACACTGGTGGGTCACAAAGTTAATCTGGTTCCAAATGACCATAAGACAGGCCTGGATGCAGTCACAGAAGGAGAGCTGAGGGCAGTCTGGCTGTTTCTGGCTCCTTTTTACAGCTCCAGGGTTGGGAATTGCTTACCCTTCTTTAACTGAGCATCCTCTCATGGGCTAAGGCAGTAAAGAATGTATTCTCATCCTGATTAAAAAAAAGCAAGAAACCATTTTCCTCAGCTAAAAGCTGTTGCAAAAGAGAGTCCATTCTTCAGTGAAAAGTCGGATATGGCTTTCTCCTTTTCTGACAACAACATTCAGCATTATTTTCTGGGCCTATTTGAGAACCCTCCTAGGAGGACCTCAAAAGTCCCAGAGTAAAATAAAAATCACAGCTCTATCACAGCAATCCTGGAAAGAGAAGCAGAGACACGATCCTGGTGAATTTCAGTGGGATAGCACAAGCTGAAGTGCACAAAAGTAAATAATCAAAGAATTTTTGAGTAAATACTAGGGCAGCAGCATCCCCTCCTGCCTGCTCCTGCTCACTCTTTTCTGAGCTAGGAGCATATGTCTACATCCCCTTGTGCCAGAAGGATTACCACAAAAAGGAATTTACATTCTGTCAATTTTCCATCAAGCCAAGGATTAAAGTCATGAACACATGAACTAGAGAGGGTGCCAAGAGAATCTACCTACCTTTCATGACTTTCGAAACACATGCAACAGGATCATTAACTGCATCTTTAATCTGCTACATGTACATGCATGGCATTCACTCAGAGGGGTAGCCAACGAGGTGGCAACCAGTACAGGGTAAGCACAAGCCAGGACTGGCATCTGTCTCCCTCTCAGACTTCCTGTGCAAGTTGTAGTTCCCCTCCCTCAACTGAAGTTCTCGTAAAGAGTTGAACATTACTGTGACAGGCATTAAACACTGACCCTAAAACTGCCAAAAGTGCTTCATGCAAGGGATCAAAATAAAGACTGGGCAAAACTTAACTGATCCCCCACCCTACACTGAGGAGAAATTGGGCTGCCGAATGTTTCTTCTCCCAACACTGGGTACAGGACTATGCACCAGCATTTTCTGCATTAATTCATGCTGAATTTCAACTTTGGGTTAAAGAGGATGAGGATGGAAATTACAACTGGTTTGCAAAACGGGAATAAAAACCCCAATTTAATCCCATTAAATAAACCGATGGTAAAGGAACGGGTTCAGCCCCTTATGCTAGATTGCCCATCAGGAGGTGAATGTGCTGATGGTTTCATGTTTTATGGCCTGAGTTAAAGCTTGCCATCCGGTCCACCTTGATTCAGTGTAATCCCCCGGGTCCACCACAAACTCATGTCCCAAGCACCACATACACATGTTCTCTGAACACTTCAGCCATGGTGATGACAACAATTCCCTGGGCAGCCTGCTACAAATTAACCACAAAACCCATTCATCCACATCCTAAGCTTGTTCTGTTCTCCCTGGATGCCTCCTAGCCCGTAGAGAATGCCAGAACTTTGTGATGAGGAAGTCAGAGGCAGGCTGCAAGCTCAGCTCGCAGGTTAGAGACCTCAGTCTCTAACATATGAAGATAACACCACTGGTCCCCAAGATTAGCATGCTGATTAACTGGTTTCTTGCCATTCTAATAGTCTCTAAATACCTCTTTTAGGAGCTCCTGCAGGAACTGGATTTTGGAAGGAGAAGGAGGGGACATTTTGTATTCACAAGGTCTTCTTCATATATGTAAGACATCCGGTAATTCTCAGTAATTGTCCCACACTCTATTTTTAAAGGTCATTGTTTTCAAAAAGTATTTCATCAGCAGGGGCTGATGCAGTCTCTGTCCCTGTTCCTGGCTTCCCCTTTTCTCTCTTGAGTTATTAGGTTTTTGGCAGAGCTTGTGTTGTCTTCATTATACATGAGGTGAAATCACCACAGATATTTATGTAAGCTCGTGGCAGCAGATTGATTAGTTCCTTGCATATGGAAGAAGAGGGTCCCTCTAACGGTTTTATCAGGGATCCCCAGAGCCTTTTGTTCTTTACAGGACAAAAAATGGAAATTAGATTTCAGTTAAATACATCAGAAATTAGATTAGATGTTATTATTTCAAAATGTCAATCTTCGGGGAAGCGTGTTCCTCAAAGGACTAAAAAAAAAAAAATAGGATTTTGTACGGAAATACAGAAAACTTGAATGTCTCTTTCTAAAGTTTATAACCAAGTGATCTTAGAACAATCCTCCTCAGCAGAAGGCAAAACTAAACAGTGAGAAGAAAAACTCAGTCACTCTTAAGGACTAGAGCTTCAAAATGCAAGTCTGCATTCCCAACAGACCTGGAGCATCATTCCTGCTGGTGTTTGCTTGTTGTAAGCAAGGAGTTCAAGAGCTAAAGATAGGAGATATATTTTTTCCATCAGAACCCAGTGGAGCTAGTGTGCAAAGAAACATCAGTCATCAGCCAGGCTTTGCTGAATAACTTCGGCAGTCGCAAGTATCTGGGAACAAAGGGGATGAAAATGTGCACCAGGGTGCCACAAAACCCTCACACAACAGCACGTGTGGCACTCTGGGTCACCAGGAGCACTGGCCGTGGTAGTGGCAGTGGCCTGGCAGCGGCGTCACACAGGTGCCAAGTAAAACATATCAGGCTTTCACAATTCATGGACATCTCACACCTGTGGATCCCACAACAACCCGGTGATCTTTCTTCATCCCAGTCCTCTTGGTGATAGGGTCCCAGAGTTGTCCTTCTGGAGGTGCTGCCTTTATACAGTTCAACTTGTGGGTACCTGTAGGTTGGTTGCAGATGTTCCCACAACTTGGTTGGCATGGATGCAAGCAGTGGTTGCCTTTCCTTTCCCATAACCTGCACAGCGCGGATTTTTGTTTGGTGTCCTAACCAAATCTTCACCTCCTTTAGACCTGGAATTAGCACCATCTTATTTCAAGTTCCTCTCTTTTTATCTCAAGTTCCTGCTGGCTTTTCTTAACCTGTGGTCTTGACATTTATTTTAACAAACACTTGAATTCTTTAATTCCCTACAAAGTCACAGCCTCTTGCTTTGGGCTCCCAACTCCAGAGCTGATCCTGGAGCTGCAGCAGCACCCCGAGCCACCTGCACCAAAAAGATTCTTCAACAGCTGGAAGTTCCAAATCTGACTAGGGATCCAGAAAGAAACAGATTGGCACTCACCAAAAGCGACGAAGGGCAGGGAGAGTTCAGCATTGTCCCATCATTTGTGGAACAGCTGCTGTAGATGTGACTGAGCACCAGAGTCATCACAGGGCTTTTCTTTCATTCTTACATGAATGATAAGAAACAGTCTTTTCCCTAATGAGAAGTTTGAGAGTTGTGACATTGTCACTTATTGGTAAAAAAATCTTACAGATTTATTTTCTACACTGAGATAGTCCACAGGGCCAACCCAAGGAAGTCCATTCAACATCTTATATCCTGATTGACAGGTTTCTTTCTGCTTGGAAAGCTGTAATACATGAAAACCTTGTTAATGCAAAACACTACTGCAAACATCAATTTCTGTAGCCATCCTTCTGAGCCCTTCACACTTTCCTCTGTCACCTTCCCTTAGCTACTTCCTATCTATCACCCCTGAAGTAACTTGTTTCCCTGTCAAACCCTTTGCAGACTGCCAGACTAAACGAAAATAAGGTAAGATAAGATAAGGTTTAATTACACTGGTTATTTTAGATAGATCCAATTCCAGCCAATCAGAGTCAGTTATTACAGAAAGCTGCAGGTTAATTTAAGTAGAAATTAAGCTATACAGCTCATGTTTCTATTATGAGAACTCTTGCAAACAACTTGATAATAGGCTGTTAGCACTTTTATATTCATAGACTCTTTGGCCTGGAAGAAAAAGATGATTAACATATGTGAAAGCTCCAAATGATCAGCATCTTTGATGCTGATTCAAAAAACCTCTGAAGAGCCATTCCTCAGACACGTCCTTTCATAACCCAAACCATTTAATTTACATATTCATTTACATATGCCCCACAACACTTTAAAAGTTTCTCTTTGGATTGGTTCAATCGCAATTCGTTTATATTTATCTCACTTCCACATTTGTAACATCATTAGGGTCACGATGAGCTTAAAACATGGTTGGTGTCATAGCAGCTCCACCTCAGATATGTCTTATGAAATAATTCCTCATCACTGAGCCTCAAAACATCTTCTAATCATTGTCCAGTACAACAAATTAGCAAACTGCAAAACTGTAGCTCACGACTTCCAATTGAATGATGGACTTCAGCTCTGTCAAAGACAATTAATTCCTACTGCCGCTTCCAGCCAACTTAGCCTCCAGTGTCTGATCTGTTTATACCACCAGAGTTGCAGAAAAACATCCTGGAACAGTGAAGACAATTTGTTCCAAGGGCAGTGCCAAAGCCAGTTTCCCAAATTCCTCATTTTCTTATCTCCCTTTCCTTGTGGAGTCCATATGACCCCCCTGGCTGACTGAGATCTACTGCTGATAGAGCAACCACCCCAGCGAGGTGCTGGCCTGCCAGCAGAAGCCCAGAATGCTTCAAGATTATTATTAATCTCGCTTCTGCAATCCTCTGTCCCTTAAATAGTTCTCATGTTCTGTCAGCCTTTCCTATTTATTCTGAGAGCTCTACAGAGACACTTTATTTAGAAGCCAGAAGAATGGAGCCCTGAAATCCTTCATGAACACAGGTGCTATCCCTTTCTTAATCAGCACGGTCAGCACTGCCACTGACCCTTTCATTCCAAATCCTGATCCCACTGTCACACACAGATTTTACAGATGCTTCACAAGTCAAAGCTGGTTAAATGCCTTTTAGTATCCTCATCATCCTGGCAAACAGAAAACTTGCTACCATAAAAGGACAAAGTTTTCCAGGAACAGAAATGCTACTCCAGAGCCTTCTCAGTTTTACAAAGCTAGTAGCGTCACTGACAAAGTCATTCACAGGTTCCCTCTGCAATAGGCTAGAATTAAAGAAGGGGTGAGTAATTATCATTTGCAGAATTTAATTACTGTCATCAACAGCATTAACATTCGTTATTCCTTCATGGCATACTAAAGAGCTGGGGAAATTTTTGTTCTTAGAAAATCATATCACTGCAAAAAAAGTTGTGTCAAGGCCTTAATATATATTTGAATTATTCTTGGCATATATTTTTCTTCTCAGAGCACCACGAAACATATAATTGCTGAAGCAAATATATAACCCCACATGCATTTTTCTATAAAATACTGTAAATATACTACAGAACCAATCATTTATTTAACATAAATATTTTTCCATATGATTTCATGACAAGTTTTCTTCCATTTTCAGTCTAGTGACTGTTAGGCTTGGAAATCTGCAGTGGAGTGAAAAATACATAGACAGGGCTTTCAAAAGGAATAAAGGATATGGACTGCATTTTTTCTATGGAAGATTTGGGGTGTCTCTATGAAGAACCTATATTTTAAAGATGTAGATAACTCAAATACTGCACATCCCTAGGGAAAAAGATAAAATGGTAGCCTTTTCTGCAAAGTTACATCCTTGGCAGTGAACTGAGCACCAGAGGAAATATTTCCAAGAGGTTTGCCCCACTGTGGGAAATCCAAATGCAGGAAGGCTTTCAGAAGAGTCTGTGGGAAAAAGCAGGCTTTGGGAATAGAGCAAAGATTTTAGTTTTAGCTGCAAAAAGCAGGAACACATAAGTAGATACATTTATCGAGGAGCAAGGACAGTAAAAGAAGCGTTATTGTTTTTAGGCTTGGCTCAGAGAAGTCTTGATGCTGCAGAAAATGTGCTTAGCAAAGATACTGAAGTTTTAAGCTTAATAAGGGTATATTGTTTGTTCATAGAAGGTATACAAGCAAGCATTGTCTGTAACAAGTGTACGTGTGCTTTTTAGTGACTGGTTAGTACACTTGTCTGTAAACTTTAGAAACTTGCAATTGGCTGAAAAGCTTTTAAGAATGTTCTGTCACTAAGAAACTTTGGGATGTCAGCAGACGTGAGCCATGTACATTCTCTTGTGTACATGAGGCTGATGCCTGAAATAAATAAATAAAAGCTCGTGGAATGCCTGGCTGTGCCCCCGTCTCGTTAAAAAGATACGCTGACACCCCACATTTTCCACAACCCTAGTTTGGAGAGGTCGCCTGGCAGAGCACAGTTCTGACAGCCACTTCTGCTCCTGGTTTCCTTGGTGAGAAGAATGACAAATGAGTCAGGTCATGCCAAGCAAGGGAACAGCTTTTCTGATTTAGATTTTCCATCAGTAAGAACAGCTCAGAGAGAAATACCTTGTGCCAGTTGGGTCAACAACAGATCCCAGGGGGTTCTGGTTTTTCATTATTTGAAAAAATAGATATAGCTCATCCAATACCTACACAGCAGAGGAATAAAACCCCCTCCAAAGGGATTAAACACTCGTGTTCTCACATTTGTGAAAGAAGACACAGGAAGGACAGGGCTGTGTTGAACCAGCTGCAGGGGTTGAGTGTGACCAGGGGACAGTCGCTGCTACTCCTGAGGTCTCAGCAGCCCTCAGAACAAGGAGCACAAATCTGGGACCAGTAGCTACAATTGCCTCTGTACTTTGTGGGGAATCTTTATAGATTGGTTTATTGATTTTTATATCTTAGAGTAGGAAACCATGAACATTTACTGATAGAAAGCTTCTTTTCCTTTGGTTTCAATTCTGGCTGTAGCAGAGCTTTGCTTTCATGTTGGAATATGCCTGGCACTGCAGATTTTCAGCATAATAAACCTGAACTACAGAACTGACCTGTTACAGATCGTTGCAAACCTGGCCCAGGTTTTAAACCTTTCACAAAACAATGAAAGACTCCATATTTTATTTTTTATCCTTTTGACCACAACTATAGTTTATTTCATTCTTTGGTAGCTCGGTGAACACAAGCAACAGGATCATCAGAGGTTCCATGTGAAAAAACAGAGGGTCTCTACTCCCCAGGCCAGATCTGCCTGTGTTTTACGTGGTATTTCTCTTCCCTTAAATTCTATATTCTGTTGACTTTCCCCAACTAATTAGAGAGACATTTTATGGTACCAAAGAGACTTTTTTTCCCTTTCAGTCCCAGACCTGCGAACACCCTGATGTCTCATCCTTATTTGATCAACAGGGCAAGTAATGACAAATTGGTCATTTGCAGTTCTCCATGTGAATCCTCCATCCCCGGGTGTCTCTAACTAAGCCAGTCTGTGTCAGGAATTCCTGATGCCATCTTCTGAAAGTACTTGCATTGCAAAGCTTGTAGGAAAAAAATCCACCTAAAAAGCCATATTTTATACCCTGCCTCCTCGTGTGAGACTCACACATGGAGCGGCATTTAACAGTAGTAATCTCTACTCTATTGGAAAAGGAACCTTCCGATTTTCACCTATGTTAATCCAACACCTAATGTCCTGTGGAAGCTGATGTGAGTTGTGCATGCATGAGTTATTATTGATGTCTTTACAATGACTTATTTCTGGACTGCAGTCTCAAACATAAAAGTTAAAGTGAAATATTCTCTCAAATATCTTGCACGAAAGGAAAGTATTCGCATTTTAAGACATTAAGCAAGAAAATGTTGAACGCTATTCTTGCAAAAAGAAATTGAATAAACTATCAGTGCACAAGATAAAGTGGGAAATACATGAGTAAGGCTGAGCCACTCTTTCTGCTGAGTGGGGAGACACACACTGCAACAACACTCTGCCTGGATCAGCAGAGAGCTGAGATGGAGATGCCGTCTTGGGAGCTGCGTCCCAGAGTGGCAGCTTTGTCTTTTGTTTTGTCAAAGTCTAAGTTTTGTCAAAAAATACTTATTAGGCTTACCTAGGGAAAATATTGATATTTGCATGAAAACATCTAAACTGTACAGTTTTGCACACCATGTACAGGAAAAATAAATGAAACCAGGAGATAATAAATGATGCAGAATATCGCAGGCATCTCTGTGTCTCTTTTCACTGTGTTTTCATTCTCCCATGCGGGGGTTGTTACATGGGTGGATCCCAGTACATCCCGAGTGCACTGAGGTTCCCTTTGTTGGTGTTTCTCATTGCTCATCACAGGAGTTCTCAGTTGAAGTCTAAAGGGAGTTCTGTGTACATGTGATGGGACCAGACCAAAGGAGACACAGAAACAGAAAAGGAGAGAACAGCAGCACATGAACCCAGACTCATCCAGCAGTGCATTTCCATTTGTGGACAAAAAGTTTGTCCATTTTTTTCCTCTCCAGCTCCAGACTGGGAAACTATCACTACTTCCTTCACGACTGCACCACCAGGGAAAGCTGCAGCCAGGGAAAAAGGATTTCCCCTCCATATGAAGAGTTGAAGATGCTCAGCCTTGAAAAGAGAAGGCTACAGGGAGACCTTCCAACATTTTCCAGTGCCTGAAGATGGCTAGAAGACAGATGGGAATATACTTTTAGTAGAGACTTTCGTGCTAGTCTAAGGAGTAATGATTTAAAATTAAAAGAGGGTTCATTTAGATTAGCCATAAGAAAGAAATTTACCACAGTGAGTGTGGGAGGTGCTGGCACAGGTTGCCCAGAGAATCCGTGGCTGCCCCATCCCTGGAAGTGTCCAAGGCCTGGGTGGACGGGCCTTGGAGCAACCTGATCTAGTGGAAGGTCTGCCTTGTCCAGGGGGTTGGAAAAAGAGGCGAATTTTAAGGTCCAACCCAAACCAGTCTCTGAAGTTATGATTCCATGAATACAGAGAGGGGAGGTAAATTTCCACTGGTTTTACAATGAATGGAAAAATCTGATCTTAAATCAGCTTGCCAGGAAAGTGTTGGGATACTTTACTTTAGTGGTGCTAAACATAGCAGGGAGGAACATGTACGTTTGATTTTATGTTCAAACTGCTTATTTAGTAAACTTACCATCCATTTACACTGCTGTAAATGAAATCCAAAGCAGAGTTTGAGTTAATATATGGGGTGTTATGAGAATGCAAGGCTGTCGCTCTTTTTGCCTTTTTATAACAAAGGTGAGGCGAAGAGTGAAACCGCAGAGCACGGGGCTTGCGTGCGCCTCCTGCGGGCTTGCGAGGTGAGGCTGGCTGCCGCTTTCCTGCCTGCTGACCTCGCGTTCTAGCACTGGGGAGGAGGCATCGGTTCAAGGGCAGTCACTCGGGTTGCTGCCTAGTCCCCTTGCAGCTGTGCGTGCAAGCAGCTGCGCTCCCCTTCCGTCGCCGAGTTTCGGAGAACCCGAGGGTAGGATGCAGCGGAGAAGGGAAGCGCCGAGTGCACCGCTGCCTTTGCCGGCGCTTGCGTGCGGACGGCGAAGGCGCAGCCCAGCGCCGGCTCGGACCTCTCCAGCCATTCTCCACGAGAGCAGGCTGCTGGAGGCTGGCGGCGGAGCTGCGGGAGGGACAAAGAAGGCGGACGTGTGTCTCAGAAGAAAGGTACAGAGGCAGCGGGGGATGTGCCCTTCTCGAAGGCTGCTTGGAGGAGGGCTGCTTCAGGAACGCCTTCTGCTTTGACGCCGTGCTGCTGGGTGAGCTGGCGGCGCGCAGAGCCTGCAGCGCTGACGGACTAACCGCATTTTTCCTGTTTGTTTTCAAGCGAATGGGAGCTCCAACAGATTGTGGTGCTAACACAAGTTTTCACCGCAAAAGATAAACTCTGAGCAAAACGTATTGTCTCAGCACAGTTAGCTGCGAGAGACGCAGTAGGAAACTTTTCTCTTTCGGTTTGGACTACAAGACCCATACAAGGTGACGTTATGTGGAGCTAAAAAGGGAAACGTGTGCTTGACGCAGGAATGTTTCCACGAAAGCAGTGCTCGGGTCTGCTTTTGTGCCGGCAAGTAGTTCTGGGCGAGAAGCCAGCGAGCATTTTAGAGCACTAAGAGAAAGAAGGCCATGATGTTACCTAAGGCGGGAAACTCACCCATGGAGCACCGTGGCTCTGTGCGCAGCACACAGGCTGCAAGAGAAGCCTTGCTGCCCTATTCAAATTATCCATCATAAGGGGCAAGAATTAAGCAAGCTGCTGCTCTGCTGGTATATGTTCCTAGCCAAGCCCCAATGGAAAAAATTCCATTTAGGTTTTGCCTGCAAAGTCCAGGGAATTCAACAGTGCTTGTCGCTGAGAAGGAAAGTTCTGTCCCACAAATTTAGTCAGGGACAGCTACGAGAGGAAACACTCTATGGGTTTCACATTCTCTTTGGATGATATCATCACTATGCAAAAGGGAAAATGCCCTCAGGAGGAAAAGCGAGGGGTTATTATCTCTGCTTTAATACTGGCTATGATGGCCTAAACTCAATGAAACTCGTTGTCACCAACTTTGCTGGATTTAGGAGGCTAGGGGAGAAAATGTGTGAGAGTCCTTAGCCAGCAAAGCATCCAGTGACCTTCAGTGGGGGTTTCCATCCTTGCAAGGGCAAACTCTGCTCTGGATTCTGGTGCTACAGGACTGTAAGGTGGAGAGCAAGGTCAGAGAAAGCCACAGGTGTTATCTCTTCCCCACAGCTAGGTAAACCTGACTTGCCATGAGGCTGTGATGGAGTGATCCAGATATTGCACAGATCTTCTTTTAGCTACTCTTCAAAAAATATTGCCAAAGCCATGTTAAACAGATTCCTGATGCATAGTCTTTAACATCCAAATGGCTTCCAAACTCTCTTATCCTGTCAGGAAAGAGAACTACATCCTGGGACACAGAGAGTCACTCAAAATCACGTTCAGTGGGATGCACACCCACAACAAATCCTTCAGCAGTGGTCCATTATTGGACACATAAGTGATTGTCCACTGATGAGTTTCAAATAATGGACACATTTGAGAAAATTACAATCTGCTGGCAGATATATTGCAAACAGAAAAGAGAGAAAATTTGTCAGCTAAATTGTTTATTATGACTTCCTCTGACTTTTTCATGGGAAAACCAAACTGCACAGATCCACCAGGCAGTTTATGAACGTTGCATTTCCTCCCTGTGATTGTCATGCATATAAATATCCCACTACATTTGATATTAATGGCAGAGTTTTGCTCAGGTATTGAAAATCCATATGGCCTCTATAATATTCACAGGGTGAGTAAGTAATAAGTCACAGTGATAGCCTGCTGTTGTGCACTTCCAGGATTTCCCTCCAAGCCTGGGCAGGATGTTTGTTGGGAGAGTCTGGTTTTAATTAGTTGGATTTGTGGCTTTTGGAGAGGGACTATGAGGGTGAGTATTGCTCTGCATATGTTACTGTGGCACAAAGGCTGAGAGCAGAGGAATGGTTTAAGTGTGGCTCTGGCTGATTTTTTGGCCTCATTGCTTGTTGACAAAGCAGATGGAGAAAACTCCATGAGGACCCCTCACTCTGGTGGGATGAGGGGGATGTGCAAGGGGAAGGGGAAGTAAAAGGATGCTTCCTGTTGCACTGCTGGATGTGGGAGCTTTACTGAGCTGCTGAAATGGTTTCAAGAAACAAGACTGTGACCCTAGAAATGCTCAGAAGCTGACGAGACCAGCCAGGAGCCAGGGTAGTGCAGTAGGCAGGGTGCATATGGTTGTCAGTGGCATCTTGGTAATATACCTGCCAAGCATTGGACAGAGTGTGAAGTTTAGGCTGTCAAGTGTGGGCATAAAATGAGCATGATAGCAAGAGTTTGAGAAAGGTCTAGATGTGAGAAGGGAGAAAATAACCAAACCCCTGAGATTTTTATGTAGCTTGGTATAGCTTTGTGCAACCTGGGAGGGAAGGGAAAAGGGGGAGGTTGGGGATGACTGCTGGAGCCTGGGCTTCAGCAGTGGGAAGGAAATTGCTGTTGTGAACAGGAAGCAGATACTGGCGACTGCAGACAATCTTGGGGAACAAGGTCAGGAATACATGAGGCATGGCTAAAGCTCCAGCTCCCAGGGAGAGTGAGCAGTGAAAAGGAGCAGTGTGGCTGTGTCCTCATGTCCTCATGACCAGGCATGGCAGGGAAGGTGCCTGCTGCTGCTTTTCTTGGAAAGCCATGGGCAGCAGTCCCCACAATTCTGTCTCACAATGGTGTTTATCCTTTCTTCCCTTCAAATTGAATCCCGGGAAGTCAGCCCTGTCCTATTTCTGCAGATCCTGCAGAAATGCTGAGTTCTACCACTCTGGTCATGGCTGAGTGATACCTCACTGCCCCACTCTCCCTTTCCCATGCAAATGGAGTTTTGTGCTACATGAGATGGGAACATACTGGCACCTGTCACTTAGGCTTTGGTCTCATTTCCAGACAGATTTCTTATCATGTTGAGGACTTACAAATCTGAAAAACTTTGCAAAGGCTCTCTTTCTTGGGGCATGGAGTGGAAATGGGATCTCCTCCTTCAGGATGTGATGGCCTTTCCCAGGGGACAGTTTAATCTTTTAGAGACAGATGAGTACAAGACTGGGTAATCTGGTAATACAAGCAGAAGATGAGGGGACATGGAGAGAATTGCAATAAAACAATTGAAAGTAAAGAACCTGGAGCTGCTGTAGTTTCCCCTCGGAGTCTCTGCTTGGTGAACCTGAGGTAGAGCTCAACCAGCGCAGCTGAAAATGTGTTGGTTCAAAGGCAAAAACTCCTTTATAATAAAATAGCCAGTCCATTGTCTCCTTCAATTGCACACTGATATGCCTTTACAACTCAATTGCCTCCCTCAAGACTATTTCCTCCATTTTTCTTGCTTTTCAGTACCTCTGTCCCTTCCTATCTCTCAGGCACTTTACTCGTGATATTCTTTCTTCCAGCTTCTCACCTTGTTTTGCACTCTGGAGCAAGCTCTTCTTTTCCTTGACAAAAGCTTGCCTGGGACCTGAGCCAAGAGTTTGTGTTGGTTGTCAGTAAAGGCAGGGGTTTCATCTGGGCTGTGAGAGGCAAAGGCAGAGGATGAAGGGAAGCACAACCCTGATTTTTGCTTTCATTTCTCTCACCTCTCAGTAACTATCGAGGCAGAGGCATTGAAAGGGTGTCCCTGTGAGAGAACACATCACTCAATGCTCCTGTGCTGTCACACTCTTCTACAGGCTGTAGCCTGCAGGGCATGGAGGTGTTCCACTGAGAGCCCAAGAGCCACCACATGGGTAAGTCATGGAAGTGTCACTTTGCCATGTCCAACACAAAATCCCTCAGCAGAAGGGCCACTGTCTTGTAACCCCCGCAGCAAAGTTGAACCCTTAGGGCTGTTTTTATTCTAGTAGAGATGTCATGTCTGACAGTTGCTGTCACCCTACGATTAAACCAGCAATCAGCTCCAGCTTCTTTTGATAGAATATGAGCCCTGACTGATTAACAGAGTGGCCTTTGGCCTCAAGTTAATAACAGATTTCACAGCACTGCTACAGAGTAATTATTATTTAAAAGGTCTTAGTACAAGATTGATATTCTTCTACAGGCTTTTGTCCATCTGAATGCAGAACTGGAAAGTAACAATTACAGGCATGAACACCAGCTCAACTGGAGGTCTCGTGGTCCTGATATATCAGTATTCTTGGTGCATCTGTCACATCTCTGCATAGGTGAACCAAAGTATTTGGTTTGCTTCTTTTTATGCCACCTCAGTGTATTAATTGACCCACGTATGAAGGTGTCTCAGTCCCTCAGTTTTTGACTTATCAAGTCACCCTGTGTATCAGTTTCTTCCCACTATTGGTTGTCTCACAGCCAAGTCCCCTGGTGGATCTGCCTTCCAGGTGTATCTCATTCCCTTACTTTTGATTGCTACGGATATTAAGCTCCAAAGCATAATCATGTCTCTTATTTAATTATCTGTCGGTTTTCTGGGTAAATCTTCTGCCGTGGTGGCAAAGGCAGCACAGACTTGTGAGAGGTGTTGCTCTATAAAAACACAGAGATAAATCAGCTGCCAACCACTGACTGCTGCCCATGGACCACAGCTCAGGAACTGCAGATCTGAGCTGTTTATGACTCACGAAAACACCCCAGAGCCTCAAGTTTCAATAAAGCAATCTCACATTTCTCCAGCCTGGTACAGAAGTGCTGCTGCTGTCATGTCTCAGTGGGCGACCTGGGAATAGTCTAAGAACCAGGCTTACAAAGGGCTAGATCTGAGATTCTGTTAAACACCATGGCTTGGGTGATTTAGGTGTCCAAGTGACATATTCACAGTGATGTATTGAATTAGTGGCTTAATCTCAGCTGAAAATTAATCTTAGTTGCCTATATCTTGCCTCTTACAGCACTTTGCAGAGAAATGCTCAAGTGATGCATTAAAGAGTTTATTGGGAGACCAACAGGAAGCTTGCAGTGAAACAAGCTTTTCACTTGTTCAGATGAACTCGTGTCTTCTAATCCCAGTTTCCAGACCAGTTTCCTCTCATGTGTCATCCTTTTCCTGATAAAGAAAAGGAAAATGGAGCAGCAGTGCCTATTTGACCAGTTGTGGATATCTCAGAATCCAGATCCAAAGAGGAGAAACTTGTCCTGCAAGTAGAGAAGGTATGGCAATTTCTTCTCCTCCATGCTGAAAGAACCTCATTGAATGTGCTCCTTTACCTGCAGACCTCCAATTCTGAGCAAATGCTTTTGCCAATTAAAGAGTTTCCTGCTGCTGTAGTTGATCCACAAAAATGGAAATAGAGGAGAGGCGTGGAGGAAGGAATCATTAAATCAGCAGAACAAAGTAATGATCTGAATAAAAGAAGCTTCTCAAAATATTAGCTCCTTTGTCCTGTCTGTCCTTCATCTATCCAATTCTCCTAAATGCTGTAGAGAGGCTTTATCATTCTCAATGACATGGCGGGAGGAACCAGTCTCCCAGCACGCTGCCTAAAATAGCAGCAGACAAGGGACAAAGGGCTTGGAGGTGCAGCTTAGTGTATGAATGCTTTCAGGGCCAGATCTGGATTTTTCAGTTCTTGCACACAAAGACCTTCTTCATCCTGGGAGCTCTGTGGGCTGAGTTCTACAAATGGCCCTGTTCAGGGTGGCCCCTCCATCATTGCCTATTTCAGATGAGGTGATGTGTATTGGGCAGGTGAGGTACCAACACCACAGCAGTGTTACACAAGTCAGGCCAAAATTTCTAGCATGTCTTTAGAAAGCCTTTTTCCCCCCCCCGATGAGATTGGGATCCATTTTTGCTCATCTCTGACAGTTTACTCACTCTTTAGACAGTCACTCCACATCCTTGCTCCTTTCCAGGTTCTTTTTCAAGGTTCATCGCCATGGTGTTTGAGCAGCTTCCACTGTGTGAGTGGGTGTTTGAGTACTGGGATCATTGCGGCTGTATATTTATTTTATCAGAATTACCCCTACTACTGCCTTTTTCTTCCCTCCTTTCCTCTCCTATTTATCTAATAATTCACCTCTTGGGGCTGAGAGATGTGGCCTGTGTGAGGTCTGTGAAAGTGCTTGTTCAAGAACTCTGAGTTACTTTCCCATAATGATGAATATCAAACCCCCAAAACTTGTGCATAGGACATTTCAACATGGCCTGACTTGCAGTGTCAGCTGGAGGTGCAGCTTAGTGAGGACTTTACATTCCTCACAAAGCACCAGCACCAAGGGCCATTCTATTTGCCATTAGTATTTACAGGAGTCTCCTTGCACATGAGAAAGCAACCCCAAGCAAGGCAATCATATCACTCCCACAGACCTTCTCCACTCCATTATCCAGTACATGCTTTAGTGCATCTAAAAGCACAGTTCAGGTGTGTGTGTGGATATAATGAAATCAGGCTGCTGAAGTCATTGTGTTTCAGATGGATAGTTTAGACCATGGAAAACAAGATCTTCATGCCGCATTCCTGCAAAAAATGAGATGGAGTTACTTCTTCAGCCCAGTGGATGATCATAGAACCTGGGTTGGAAGGGACATTAAAGCACATTTAATTCCAACGCCTTGCTATGGGCAAGGACACCTCCCACTATCCCAGGGTGCCCCAAGTCCCATCCAATGTGGCCTTGGACACTTTCAGGGCTGGGCCAGCCACAGCTTCCCTGGGCAACTTGTGCCAGGGCCTCCCCACCCTCACAGAGAATAATTTCTTCCCAATATCCAATCTAAATTTCCTCTCTTTCAATTTGAAGCCATTCTCCCTTGTCTTGTCATTCCAGGCCCTTATAAATAGTCTCTGTCCAGATCTCGTAGCTCCCTTCAGGCACTGGAAGGCCACAATTAGGTCACCCCAAAGCTTCTCCTCTCCACAATGAACAATCCCAGCTCTCCCAGCCTTTCCTCACAGAGAGCTGCTCCATCCCTCTGATCAACTTGGTGGCCTCCTCTGGACTGACTCCAACAGGTCAATAAGATATGGAAGTTCAAATCCCACAGATTCTCTTCATTTTAGAAGCTGTGGCTTCTGCTAGAGTTGGGGGTTTTTTGCCAATCCATGAGCAGAGCCCAGCAGGTCCCTGGCTCCTAACCACCACTGTTTCCTGACCAGCAAACGGGTTAACTAGACCTTGCTGTGGAGGGACACTGTGTCTGCATAAGCCATTTCAAAGCCTCTGAGCACTTATCATCAATCCTGTCTCCCACCTAATGAGCAGCTTAAGTGATTTTCTATTGCTTGTAATTCACCAAAATTGTTCTAACTGTTGGAAGATGCAGAATTGACAAGCTAATGTGGCTGCCAGCCTGACTGTCTCAATAGCTCATTGAAGAGTGAGCTGATTGCTGCCTCTGTGATCAGCAAAGGTGCTTCAGACAACAGCATTTCGGTAATACATCAACAATCTGAAAGTTGAAAACAAAGGCCAGAGGAGAGCAACCATCAGTCACGATACAATGCTTAAGGCTAAAACAGGTCAGGGCTGAATATTAAAGAGTATAAGGAAGAAAAAAGTATTCCCCTCTATTCCCTGTTTCTTCTGCTCTGTCTCTGTGTCAGCCTCCAGGCAGGGTCCTGGTGGTTCTGGACCTTTCCTTCCCTAAGCAGACTGGATGAAGGTCGAACTGAGGATAGAATGGGCCAGTTTGGTTGTCCTGATTTGGTTTATTGTTGCCCTGCTAGATTTGTTGCTGTCTCTTGGAAGACTGAATGGTGGAAAGAGCAGCCATTGAGTACAGATGAGTGCACTGGAGAAGACTCAGCCTGACCCAAGCTCTCTATATGTCAGAGTCAGTGTTTGCTGCTCACTCCCTTTCCCTCAGTCCCAGGTAATAGCTTCAGGAATTAATGGTCTCAGGGATGCAAATGAAAGGTCCTCTCAGATTTGTATCCTAAGTCAGACTATACTGCTAAAACTTCCAAATGTAAACCTGGCTTAAGAAGGCTGAGATTTTGTGTTTACAGATATATGAGTAGATACACATGTGCATGTATTGCCCCTACACACACATGGTTGCCCAGAGAACTTGTGGATTTCTTTAGGGAAAAAATCTAAAATGCCTGTATTCAAGTTCTCACTTGGTTGTAGGATCTGAAATTTTCTAAGAACTCCTTAAATGATTGGACTCTAGGAAAAAAAAGAAGCACTGGGAAAACTGGTGCTACAGGGAAGTCTCACTGTGGGGTTTAGCATTCTGGATCTAACATCTTTTCCTCCTAATTCCTTTTCTTACTGAGGACATGAGCGAGCAAGTGTTAAGATCCAATTATTATTAAGGTTCTTTAGAAATTCCTCTGCCCAAATTAAGGTACAAAGAAGACCATATGCCAGTGACAATAATTTATTGTCTAGTAAATATGAGAGAAAGAGGATATGGATTTTATTGTATAGTAAATGTGAGAGAAAGAGAAAAGGAGTAGAAAATAGGTGGGGGGACAGAAAGAGTGACAGGGACAGAATAAGGAAAATATCACCACTCTGTGGATCCCAATGATGTTCTGTTGATCCTCTCCAGCTGGTCTTCTTGGTGGTGAAGGTGCCCCCAAGACGCATAGAATCCAATGGGTATATATGCTCAGGCTAGGTAGGAATGTCTGGGCATGTCCCCGTGGGGTGGGGGGGGGGCAGTCTCTTACAACAGACTCTGGGTCTGTTGCATCATGTGCAGTCCTGTGGTGCAAAGCCTCTCATGTCAGAGTCCTGTGGATGTGGCCTGTGGGGTTGGTGGTTCCACAGCTGGGCCAGTTTGTGTAATCGGAGGATGGGTGTTAAGTGCCTCTGGCCAGAGGTTAAGCCACGCACCCGAAACCTCCTCTGCCCCCTTTGACTGGGGGAGTTTGTGTAACCCTGACTTCTGCGAGCTGTGCTCTCTCCTCACCCCAAACTCAGCTGGGATGGCAGCTGGTTGCTTTGGCCTTTTGTGGATGCATAACTTTCCCTCAGCCTCTGGTGACTGAACAATAGGTTTCCTTTTATCTAATAAGCAGTTTAACTTACAGTTCAAAGTTCTTCAAGGAGGTTTCTCTGGTTGTAGCTTCTTTATATGTAGCAAAACGTTATATGAATGTTTGAAGCATGAACTATTATCAGTCTCTGACAGCAAGCAAACCTATTTTTTGATCAGGTGCTCCATCGCAAACTCAGCGGAACAGGAGATGCCTTTTCATCTGCCCCCTTGCAGGCACAGGTGGCTTTCCTAGGAGTGGCAGTGTCTGCCAGTGTGGCTTTCAGGATCACTAGAACTCAAAAGCTGTCCTGCATCAAGCCCAGACCTCAGGGAAGTAATTTTTACATGGAGCTTTTGCATACAGCCCTCTATATCTGAGCCAGACAGCTTGAAAACTTGAAATACAACAGCAATTCTTCTATGTCCAGTCCACTCTTTCATCATTGTGGTTTAGCTCAACCACAGATGAAATTGGAAGGTATTTATCCAGTCATTCTTATCAAAGCCAGCCTCTAAAGACAGCTCTGAGTATTTACCCATGCTGTGTTTATTTATTCACCAAAAAACATCTTTGGAGTACAAATTAGGCTTTGAACCTAATTTTCTCTGTGTGTTCATTCGGGTGTGTCAAACCTGCACCAATGTGAGCTGACCATGGGGCTGTCTTAGCAACTGCTGTCTTGGCCTCAATAGAGGGGATAATTACACTAATTTATTCTGATACAAGGATGGAAGGATGGCTCTGCCTTCAAACTTTGGAGACGATGGAGAGACAAACCTTGTGCTTTTTGAAACCAGAGGTCAGGTTGTGGTTTTTGAAACCTAGATTCAATTTTAACACTGTGGCCCAAAAGCAGGCATCATGCTGTGACTTACAATGGGTAAGGAACATACAGGATCAGATTCCCTGTCACAGAAACATGAATTACTTGTGCTACACAGATACTGGGGATCTTTAGATACCATATGGTTGATATGTACTAACATAATGTACATCATGAAGAGACTGTAGCAAGGGTGGGATTTGAACCTCTGTCTCCTGAATGCCGGGAGAAAGTACTGTCTGTGGAGTAACTTAAATAGCTCCACTAATTGCCTTTCTAGGAATTGGTTGCACCAGTCCTGATTTTAGGGATGGTTGAGGAAACTCAGGAGATTCCTTGGGGGACCTATTTTTATGCTAATCTTTCTCAGCTTTTAATGCAGAGGATGGCTGGAGGAGGAGCTGGATTGCTGTGGAATCACTGATTTAAGGAACCTACCTTGCTCTGTTGACTACTGAGTGAACCTAAAGATTTTGCTTTCACTAGCCTGGAGCAAAGAGGCAAAGTTGCCAACATCTTCCTCGTTTATTCACAGAATAAAATCCTCTCATGGCAATTAACCACATCTCCATCTTCTTTGTCTTGCTTTACAAACTGCTTGCTTTTCTTTAGGTCTGTTCATAAAATATCTCTAACCAAAGAGAGAGAGACAGAAAAGGCAGGAAGCTCATCTCCAAAGGAGATTTAAATGGAAAGGATGCTTAGATTTAAACAAGTGTCCCCACATCCAATAGCGACGCATTAAATCACTGAAGTTTCAATAACTCATACAGTATCTCCATGGAGACGTGCACCATATGGAGTTAATTAGCAGAACAACAAAACAATCAGTTAGTTCCCTAATTAGTTTTACCAAGAAATGATAACAAACACAAACAATTTATTGAAACAAATACCCAGACCACAATGATGGTTTAATGGCCTCAGTGAAACTGGCTCCATGCTGATCCCCTCAGTGTTGCTGGGATTGATTTTGGAGATAGTGAGGGTAAATATTTGCTTTGGTCCAGCAAAAATGTTTTATCAGTGTAATCAATTATTTACAATATTAGAACAGAGAGAAGAGATTGCTGAGAGGTTTTCATTTAAAAACACGTGAAAAAAGAGGGGAAAGAAAACCTTAAGTAATAAGGTTGCATCAAGCCAGTATTTAACCTAGAAACGATGCGGGGAGATTAAAACAACAGGGATTTGCTCCACTATCATTTGATCGTAGAAATAAATTGACTTTCTGTATCTTATCCAGATTGGTATTTTTGGTATATACATTACTTGGAGAAGAGAGAATCGGGAATGCACAGATGATCCATTAACTCAGACATATTCAAAACACAGTGGTACTGGGAAGAGGGATATTGGCAATAAAGTAGGTGGATTCAGATCATGGAAGTCAGAATGTACAGGGGGAATTGGCTCCGGTTTTGTGTTGATCTGTGTTAAAGGTATTTGTAGGAGATTGGGGTTTTTTTGCATGAAGGGAGACATCTTTACATAACACACCTGACCGGTACTGGTATCAAGAAACACTCAAGAGCTCTGGAGAATGCATTACCTATACCACCAGGAACAGTAAATATCAGAATTAGCTCCTTTGCTGCACTCAGGGCTGTGATTAAATACTTGTTAACAAGATTTTCAAAGTACAACGATTTATCTGAGTTTGATCAGGCAGATTATGGGATACAACATTTTAATAAATTCATTGTGACTATAGATATATGTTAAAATGATAAATAAGCTAAGCTGCTATAGATGTTTTGGATCCAATAAAGCTATTTTTAGAATGCGTTTATGTGATGGACTAATATATTATTTACCCAGTTGCATTTTTATGAACTAATCATTTTCTTTAAAAAAATTGCCCCCACTTTAGAGTGGTGTTTTATTACTATCATCTTCCTCATAATTCTTCTTTCCCCAATAAATGGATTTGTTTAAAAAAATAAATAAAATAATCCTATTCTTGCAGCTTTGGAGGAGGCTCAATCCTTGTAGCCAGAGGCTGTGTGGGAATGATGCTCAAGATGCAGATTGTGAGCAGCCATACCCAGAGGGGACACATCTGGCAACCTTCAGTGGGGGAAACTCCTCTGTTTGTCTGTCCCAGCAGGGACATGACAGCAGGAGACCAGGTACTGAAAAGTGCTGGCAGAGAGAAATGCAAACTCTTGTGTGAGTCACCAAAGCCACTGTCAAGCTGAAGCCTTGGTTTCACTGACCACTAAAGGGTGTGTGGATATTTGAGTCTGTGTCCTGTTGGATCAAGGAACAAAATGGAGCCTCTCTTTATGCCCTGGTTTTAGGAGCTCCCTTTCCCACCTGAGTAGGCTGTAGGTGGTTTCCAAGGTAGCCTTTTTTCAGGAAATGGGTTCAGGACTGAGTCCCAGCCTAGTGAGGAGGAGGTGGCTCTATTTTTTATGGCTGATGTCCTCAAAGAGGCTGATTTAAGGAAAAAACAATCCCTGCTTTCCAGCTCTCAGTACCTATAGCTTTCTACAGCACCTTCACTTTTCTCTGCTCTCATTTTTGGAGGCCATATTAAGTAGCTATCCTAACATTGTGGATACAGCTTATTATTTTGCTAAGGAAGAGGAATAAAATGTCATTTTCAGGTCTTTGTAAACCAATTCTCAGCTTTGTCCTGCAGGACAGCATGAGGTGTTCCAGACACTCAGCCACTGTCTCCAGCATCCCAGCAAATCAGCTGGGGGCTGAGGAGCTGGGGATAAATCACTGCTTGCAGCCAGGCTGGTGATTAGAATGTAAATGTCTAAACTTTGGAGGAATGACCTCTGTTAAGTGGTTTAATGATGTCTGTTGCCAGGAGCTCATGAATTCTGTATTACAGCAAGTAGTTCCATGAGATTGTAACTATCTTACTAATACAACAACCTCAACATATTCATCACAATAACTCAGACACAGAGAAAGTATAAATACCTTTGATACTGGGAAATGAACTGTCTGCCTATAGGCATCCTCTTTGCTTTATTGATTTAACCCTTCACAGGTGTCTGTCAGGGACTGGTGCAAACCTGGTGCAGCAGAAGAGCTTTAAAAGGATTAAGCAGTGATGCTGTGTCTGCACAACATCTTTAGTTCAATAGAATTCAGAATGTTTTACAGGTGCTACCAGCAGACCTGCAGGTTGGCTGTGAGAAGTGTTGCTTCATCAATGGCCAAAATGCAGCCGTTTCTGTATCTGAGGTACTGCAAACCAGATTTCTTGTACTTTGCAGTGTATTTAGGAGAGGGAGTGAAGGAAAAAAATCTCTCCAGCTGAGGCACTCTGAATAATTTCAGGGGGCAGGATGCTGATTCTGTTGTTTGACTGAGGCCATCAGGCCCACAACAATGCTTTCCAGAGCCTGCTGGCTAGAGGTCTCAAATGGATTGGAACTGGTTTAAGTTGCCAAAAGGGGAGACCTAACGCCCAGAGAAGGTGTGGATGCTCCATCCCTGCATGTGTTCAAGGCCAGGTTGGATGGGGTTTGGAACAACCTAGTCTACTGGAAGGTATCCCTGCCCATGGCAGGCATGAGCTTTCAGGTCCCTCCAACCCAAACCATCCTGTGATTCTCTGATTCTATGGCAAGTGACCTCCTGAGAATGCAGTAATGCCTGGCTGATCTGCATGGATGTGCTACTAAAAATTTGACACCAATGACCTTGGTTTTCAGACCACTCCATCACTCCCCATGACATATACCTGGCTCTTTTTGGTTGTTTTTAGAGGGTCACAGACTCAGTGGACACTTGCTGAGCACAGACACCATTCCCTGTGCCTCAGATCATGTGCTTGTTACCAGCACTGACCCTGTGTGACTTGAGTTATCTTGTGTAACCAGAGACCACAGTGGTACTGGATGGATTTTTAAAGCCCATGGATACCGTCAGGCAGAGCTGATTTCTCCACTCCTAAGGGATTTTGGACAGGAAGACTTAAAAGTTATTATGGACCAGCTAAAATATCTTGTGAGTGATCAAATCTATGTGATAAAGATAGTCATATTCTGGAGTGATAAAAGCCCAATTTCACATGCCATCCACACTAGTTTTCTTGAGATAGATCATGTTCCTACCACACATATCTCCCCTCTTCTTTTTTTTGTTTAAGATCTCCCTTCTTTTTAAAATGAAGTAATATGTTAGAGTTGCTGAGGAAGTAGCACTTTTTATGGTCATTTTACCCCCAGAAAAGGTCCCCCAATATTTCAAGCATTGGCAAAGTTTGGAGAGAAGAAAAAAAAAGGTTTTTGAATTTCTTTTCCTTTGAAACATGGACTGGATAGAGAGAGGAGAAGGTCAGTGCTGCAGTGGCTGAGACAGCAGTGGAGGAGAAAAATGTCAGGGCTGCTTTTTATTGTATTTGTTATCCTACTTAGACCCAATAAAATGTGTCAATTTCAGATAAAAACAACTTGAGAGAAAATGTGGTAACATTATTTCCATGTGAGCTGTCCTGCTGAGCCACATTTTCCCCCACAGCTTCACTCTGAGGTGCGTGCACAGACCTTCTTTCCAGTGTGGGGAGAATCATTCTAAGTGTCTGTGGTGCTTGATGCATGGGTTTAACTCATCTGTATTTATTTTTAGTGGGAGAATGTTTTCAGCTGTGAAATCCCTGTGAAATCGAGATTTCACTGCATGTTTAACTTCACACACTCTGAACAACGAGGGTCCTGTTCCAGCGGTGCTCTGCAGGCAGGTGGCTCTTCAGGCAGGGTCTGTACTCAGAATGTTGATGGCACCAATCCTGCTACACACAAGTAACTTCTGTACTTCTGAAAAATGTAAGCCACCCTCAGTGCACCTTTGTCTTTTCTCCCTGAGTGTGGAGGCCTCCAACAATCACAGAATTACAGAATGGTTTGGGTTGGAAGGGATCTTAAAGCCTTACTCATTCCAACCCCATGCCATGAGAAGGGACACCTTCCACTAGCCCAGGCTGCTCAGAGCTCCATCCAACCTGGCCTTGCTTCAGAGCAAGGAAAAAACTCTCTCCGTGTTAGCCTCGAATTCATATGTGAGCAGAATTCCCTGCTGACAGGAAAACACATTCCAAAATCAGACCTGTGTGCATTATTTCAGAATGGCTTTTATGAACCTTTGCCATCTCTGGCTTAAAGGCCTCCAGCTGCCCTTGGGCTTTGCTGTACCGTGGGTCACTGCAGTGCTGCCCGAGAGGGGTGGGAGGGGCAATGCCAGGGAGAACACACTGAGAAAAAAGGAGGATTAAATCTCTGTCATTTGGCTGTGTTCCACAACCTGCTCATAGATGTGCACTTCCTCAGCCACGCTTTCCAAGGCAATGTTGTCACAGGATAATACAGCCATGTTACAAAGGGAAATGGCTCCCTGATAGAGATGGAATGATAATTAAGGAGCCTGGTAGGGGGTTCCAAATCCACCTGACCTCACCACAATCCACAAGTGGAGACTTCTGGGTCTCAGAACTTGTCACTCCCTTGCCTATTTTTAAATTTTTTCCCAAGGCTCTTAGACTGGTGAAACCTCAATTATCTTCAACTCAGAGCTAGGCAAACTTGGACAGCTGTCTGAGGACACAACTGCTCTTGCCCATTTAGATCAGACACTTTCTAATCTTTTCAAATTTTTCTAACATGCACTTTATTTTTTAATGTCCAATTTTTATTTATTTTTTTTTCCCTGGAGCTGCCATCTTCTAAACCACTGACAAAAAAAAATCCTTTTGCTGTCTCTGGTCCATGCTGTTTTCCCAGCTCAGGGACATCTGCAAAAAGAAGCAGTCCCACTGCAGACTGATCTCTCTTTGCATAAATACAGTGGTTAGGGAAAGGTGTTCATTCCATTTTCCACAACCTGTCATGTTGACTTTATAATGAACCAGTTATTCAGCTCTGGAAAGCAGATGGAAACCTCTCCTGACAGCCCCTGTCAAAGGAATCGGCAGGAAGAAGGAGAAAAGAATTGCTGGATATGAACTCCTGATACTTATATGGACAGTGGCAGGAAAGATGCAGGTTTGGAACAGGATTTAAAGGCTTGATCAATCACCACAATGATGGAAATACTGCCATCAAATAAAAATAAAAATATCTATAACTGGTTTTATACCATGAGTTATTTTCTCTGCTGGCGCAAGCAACGTAAAGGTGGTGTTTTGGAAAGAGAATCAAGCAGCAGGTAATCAGTCTATTTACATACTCTGAGCCAAAGTGAATGCAAAACCCCTGCGGAAATGGCAGACAGGAGTTTTAGGAAAATGATTTAATCTCTCGTGTTATTGGCTGCACAAGCCAGACTGTTTGATGGATATACATTTATATTGCTTCTCTCCTCTTTTAGCCATGGCCTCATCCAGCATCTGTCATCCTGCCTGTCCCTGGTGCCAGACAGCCCTGCCGAGAGTGCCCTGTGGATTCCACACCTCAGGATTGTCTTTCCCAGGCTGTACCAGTTTGGATTTCTCCATGAACAGGGCAGGGTGTTCCCAGGGAGCTGTGCTGGCAGAATGGGCAGCTGCTCAGCCTTGGCACATCCCGAGTGTGATGGAGTTTTCCAGGAGCAGAACACATTCTCCATGCACGGTTATAAAAATCTGGGTACAATAGGACGTGGTAGAGCCTCACCCAAGAGTTTTAGTTTAGTTTTCTAAGGAATTGAGATGGCTGTGATAGTCCAGGCACCTACCAGACCCCACATAACAATTTCCAAACCTCTTGGCTTGTGTCAAGCAAACTTGGCAAATGGGTCATGGTCTCAAAAAATTTAAATTCCTGTGGATATCAGGAAAACAGATGAATGGAGAAGAGGAGCCCTAATAATAACCTCAGGCTGTAGTGTTAGCTTAGCTCTTAATAGACATCAGAAATTTTAAAAGGGCATTGAGTCCTAAGACATAAATCCTTAAATTATCCAGTTTCCTTGCTTCTGCTGCTCAGGGAGCTGCTTCTTTAATCTGGCATTGTTTCTGAAATTTAAAACCCTTAGGAGAGCTTCCAGCCAGTTTCATTCATGCTAAACACACTTTTTTTTCTCCCCCCTGATGATATATTTAGAGCCGAAATCCCTCAAAAATAAAAACTTAAAAGATGATGACATTTGATGTGATAAATCCTAATGCTAAGTGGCAGAGGCAGCCGCAGCCTTCCTGATGACAATCACCAGCCTCAAACCAAGCTGACGACCAGCATTAAGCAGGACAACAGCCAGATGATTGTCTTCTGTAATTTTGTTCAGGAGCACAAACAGAAGGGATCCGAGGGGAGGTGTGTGTGCATCTCTTTCTGCACTCAGGAAAGCTTCTGCTCTGTTGTGATGGGTCCAGGACCTCTGCTCAGTTAAGGCCAAGGTCAAAGATCAGCACATGCCCAGATGTCATCAGGCTGACAATGAAGCCAATTCAGCACCTTCTGTTCAAGGTTTGTGTAGCCAGCATTCTTCCCCTCTGCCTTTGACTTTCCAAGTGAATAATCAATAACTGTTTAGAGCTGAAGGCAGCCTTGAAATTCCTGGCTAGCCCCAGAGTGGGACACTTTCCCCTTTTCCAACCACTCATGTTAGTTACACATGCAAGAGTGATTGTCAGCACCGAGAATGGGATTTATTGTTGTAGGAGTGTGAGGGGAAGAGGGTTCAACTGCAGTTGACAGGAAACCACACAGGAGAATTTGATCAACTGAAATGCAGGATTGTGTATGGAGGAATCTTATCCCTAAATTTGAGTCCCACCTTCTAAGACTTAGTAGCTTTTTCTAACCTGCCCTTTCCTGGCCACTGTAGGGAAGTGACCTGTGGGTGGCTGTGCTCCTGCTGATACTACAGTGCTGGCTATAAGCACTAAGGCTTGTTTTAGGCAGTGAGGTAAGGAGGCAAAAAACCCCCTGGGAAATCATTGTTCCATGTTACTGGTCTGTTTCATGTAATATTTCCATGTACTGTGGGAGCCTCCTCCATGAAGGACATGGGAAGAGAACACCGAAAAAGCATTGGAGCACTGGAAGTATCTTGCGTGAACACTGCAGTGGGCAATAGGGGTGAACTCAACATTTATCCCAAGTTACCACCAGCCATATGAAGTTGACTCACTCCAGCATGCCAAAGAAAAAGGATTTGGGGCACAAACAAGGCTGAGTAGGGACCATGCTCTGGTGGCACATGGTGTATGTTGAAGGGGAAGTGAGGTTGTCCTGGGGTGCTCATCCACTCCAGCAGGGTGTGGGGTGCTTATTACTGTGGCTGGACTCAATTGCTGGATGGATGTTTGGAATTACTGTGCTTGTCCCAGGGATAGGGGTTGAGCCGTGGATGGCTCCCCAGGACAGGATGGAGGTCGAGTGGGCAGCAGGTCCTGGTGGGACGTGGTGAAACTCTGCCTACTTTGACATGCACCTTCTTCCACTTCAAACAATGAGGCAGCAAAAGGAAAGTGTGGTTGGAATAAATAGAGCACTGATCCTGGGAGTGCTTCAAAGGAGCCTGAGAGCTGGGTGCCTGAATCCTATAAATAACTCAGGCTTGAATATCTTGCTTCCCCTAAGATGCCTTTTGAAAGTATGAGCCTAAAGCTGACACCCCCTGGAAGAAAGTCAGAGGGGAATTACAGAGGGCAGCTGAAGGAGTGGAGCTGTGGAGAGGACTCTGACTTTTGGAAAGGAAAATGCATTTGCCAGCATATTAATCCAGGCTGATCAGTTCTCCTGGGCTGAGGAGCTGCTGCTGGTGTGCAAAGCTGGTATGTACAGACAAGAGTGCTTTCAAGTATTTTTCAAAGAGCCCTGAAGAGAAATGTGATTTTTTCTGTGAAATTCCAGAGAGTTTTTAAGCGTGGATTTGTTTGGGCAAATTGTGAGTGAGTGCCCTCCCGTGAGCACACTGGAATGACTGTTTAATTGGCCCACACCTGGTGCTGATTATGATGCTTCTGTTTTTTTTCTCTTCCTAAATCCCTCCACTGTATCTCATTTTGATCAGCTTCCCCGCTCTATCCCACAGCTTGGCTTTGGCATGCCCAGTGTGTCTTGGTTTGAAAGACAGGTGTCTGCTACGGAAGGCAGGAGCCTCCCTTGGAATGGAAAATGCAACCCCCCTTCCCTCCAAATTATTATAGTTTTGAAATTAAGGGGGCTTTCAGGCAATAAATATGGGAAATAGGAATAACAGTTGTTTACTAATATATATATGTATATAAAACAAGGCAGGAAAATAGACTTGTTTAAACTGACCGAGCCAGATATGACCTGACACTCTGAAAGTCAGGGTAGCAGTAGCAGCCCCATGAGATGGTGGCTGCAGTCCTCCTGAAGTGATGGATGTGGTTCTGTTGAAGCGGTGATCCTGTAGAAAAGTCTGGTCTTCCTTAGAAGGTCCAGTGGTAGCTATGTAGCTCTTGTTGTCTGGAAAATCTAGTGGGAAAGGCTGCTTATGGTTTTCAAAATTTCAGTTTATATCCAGGATGGAATGCCTGGTTCCTCCCTCTGGATGGAGCATCTCACTAGGGGATGGTGAGTCATGGACAAGGCAGTGATGGGCCTATTAACAGAAGATAGTTCAGGAGCCAGTTATCTCTGAGTCATGGGCAAGGCATTGATGGGCCATTAACAGGAGATAGCCTTGAGGGAGGAAGCAGGCAGCACTGCCCCACCTGGTTTCAACAGTTCATGAAGATGGTGATAGAATACTTGCTTTCAGGCACATGTTACATTGCAGCCCAGGACACACCATCACATGGCTCCTGGTTCTCCCCTACTGTCAGCAGTACCAGCAGCCCTGTGGCATGCCTGCTCCAGCCTCTGTCTCCATGGAAAACTGGAGGACCCGGACCTCAGTATGGAAGGCTTTAGCTTCCTTACGGTTTTGCATCCTACTGAACAGCATAATGATCCTGTTTGTGAGGCCAGACAGAGAGCAGGAATACCTTTAAAGCACCAGAAATGATCCAGGGAGTGAAACAAGGGCATTTTCTTCTTTCCTTTAGTCTGCTTGGGGATGGGGAATGGACATTTCAAGGAAGGAGCTCAGAGGGAATTAGTCACTGCAGTCAGGGTAGTTGTGGCAAAGCTGAGATTTGAGACCAAGCCAGGCAAGACCACACAGTTTTCAGACTGGTGGCCATGATTTTCTCCTGGCACTGGCAGAGGAAATGTTGACCTCTTTCCACCAGCCAGGACAAATTACCCTCACTGCTTGCAGGGCTGCAGCAGAGTGAAAGCAGCTGGAGAAGTGGGACATTCTGAAAGGAATGTGCTTCAGGTGGCCAAGGTTTGCACTTAACACTGCAAGCAAAGGTGGGATGAGGCTTGAGTAGGGAAGGGAATTGCTTTCTCTGCAGAAAAGATGGATTTATAACTTCGGTGTGCTTATCCTTCTGGTTTTTTGTGTGGCTTTCAGGAGGTGAGGCAGCCTTCATCTGGTTTCACATTACACCTCAGCTAAATGGTGGTCAGATGCCTCCCAGATGGGGAAGGTTTTCTTCTGCTCCTGCAATAGTAAGAACCAGGGTACCTGGGCTGATCATAGGGGTTTTATTCTTACGCCAGGGCTGAATAGGCTGTCACCAGCCTGGCTGAGTCAAATGGGCTTTGCCTGAATGATGGCAGAAGCATGCACAGACCCAGGCATAAGGCCTCAATCATGCTCCTGTTGATTTGGGTTGTTAATATGAGCCCGGGGGCTGCTGACTCACAGGCAAAACCTAAGAAATGCAAAAGCAGGATCTGTCTGCCTGAGTGCAAAGCTACTGAGGGAATTGAGAGGTTTCTGGGTAGACCAGAAGATAGAAGGTAACATCCCTGTCTAGGAGAAGGATTTTCTAGGCATTTGAGGATTTCAAGTAGCATCAAACTAACAGCATGGCAGAAAGAACAGCAGTAACAAAGAGGAGTTAATTTAAGCATCAGCAAAATACACAATGCTAAAGCTCTGGAAACATTTTCCTTGAGTTCCTTCTCCTATAATCTGCAAAACATTATTGCAATCGTCACATTTATTTAAGAGAACATCAGGTTCTGCTGACACTTTAAAATATGCAGGTTTTTCTCTCTTTTTTTTTCTTTTAAAGTTGTATGCCCCAGGAGTCTGACTAACACAAAGGGAAATAGCATGAACCTTGCCCCTTAGAAGGAGGGTTTTACTGCAAACAAAACCAGCACATTACAGAAGTTTTGAGTTATTCTGTGCTCAGGGTATATTGAAGAGGAGGAGGAGGAAGGCAGAGATTGTTTGCAGGACTGGGGTTTAGCTCAGAGCAGAGTAAACTCAGGTGAAACTGAGCCAGGCTGACGGATAAGAGCTGATAGGAGAAACCCCACTCAGTGGCTATGCTATATGTTGCCTTATGATAACTTGATTTAATAGGATGCTTAATGGTTTTCTAAGAGACGTCCAGAGCCCAGTCCAGAAGCAAAAATTAAAAGGAACCAAGGGAAAACCTAGATTTATCTATTTTTTCATATGTGCCAGTAAATACAATCCAAGCCAACACCGTAAGAGGATCTGGCAGGAAACAGCACAGTGCTCTTCCAAGGAGAATTCCACAGTTTCTGCAGTGCCTCAACTACCATCCTGGCTGTGGTTTAGGATATTTATAACCTGGGGGCAGTTCTGGGACCAGGCAGGATGACTGTGGCAGACCACAGGGCTGAAAGAAGGGGTCCTCTATCCTATTTACCCCCTGTTATTCTCGAGTTTATATAAGACCATAAGCAGTTCAGGGCAAACCTTAGCATTGTATTTAACACCATTTTTGGGGTTGCATCCTGCTCTATTCCTGCTGGTGCATTTTGCTTCAAGCAGAGGGATCAGCACTGCATCCCTCTTTGGCAGGGGGCTGACCTGGAGGTTTCAGAGACCTGTGTGTGCCCCTGCCCTGCCCCCTCACAAGGCTTGGATGCTTCCCCCAACCCAGAGGATTCCTGGCAGTGCAAGATCATCCCATATTCCAGGGAATGCCTGGGCCAGGAGATGGGATCTCTGGCAGGGATATTGTGGATTACATGGGTTCTGTCTCCCCTCACCTTTCCAGATCCTGTGGTAGTGAATATTCATTTGGTTGATGCTGGGTGAAAGAAACTAGTTCCCCGCCTAGTAAGAAACTAGTAAGCCCCTGCATTGCTGAATTAGATAGTTTAGTTTAAAGATAAAGATAGTTTAGTTTAATTAGATAGTTTAGTTGAAAGAGTCAATCACCAGTTGATTGTCCTATACTTATCTCCCTAACCATTGCCAATTATACTCCCTTTTTCCGTTGGATCTTGTCTTCACGCTCCCTGAAATGGTGCCCGAGACCGAGAGGAGGCAGGCATAGGCAAATAAGAGAGATCTTCAGCATCATGGCATAGTTTTGTGAAATAAAAACCCCTCGGACAACGAGCTGTCACACAATCAAAAGACATAAAAGACACCCCAGGTTGAGAAAAAGGTAGACGCATCTCCTAATCCTGATTTGGGATTTTTACCCTGTCACCCTGACCTACAAGGAACTGGGCTAGTGTGTACCCTGGACTTCAGGCCAAGAAAGCAAGTCTTCTGGTGCTTCCATGAGGACAGGATCCTGACATCTGCTGCACTGCACCCTAGCGACAGATCTACACATCCTCCTCCTCCTCCGGGTTGCCAGTGGGAGCTATGGCAGTGGGAAGGCATCTGGTTGGGCTCCCCCTGCTCAGCTGATTTATTTAATAAAGAGCTGAATATTAATAAAGGCTTTAGCCCTGTTCATTTCACTGGGTTTCAATGAGCAGCCTTCCCAGGGGAGCAGGAATGGACTTCAAGGCGGAATGGACTTCAATGGACGTCCAGGTTGGAAGCATCTCCTCTCCCCAGGATTTCATTTATGGAGTAAGCAGAGACCTCTTTTCACTAAGCGAATATATAATGATGCAGCCCATACATTTATACATAATCCCCTGTAAACAAGGCCTTATTTAGGACAAGATCAGACTATGCTTCTCCCAGCAGGGGTTGCATTAGCAATTCATTTCATAGCATAAAAGGAGTGTATGGAGACAATAATCCATAGCCTGAATAAAACACTGGAGGAAAAGCCAGGAAACAAGGGAGGAAAAGGATGATATCTTTGAAAGTAAAGTAAAAATAAAAATATAAACAAGAAAAAAAAGAGAAAGAAAATCCGAGGGAAAAAAGAAGAGAGAAAATACAGCTCTCGGAAGAACAATCCAAGAGATGGGAAATCCAATCTGTTTATTATTCTGGATTGATGAAAGGAGAGGAAAGTTTGATGGAAATAGGACTAGTGAACTTAGAGGATGTATGGAAAGAGTTTGGGAGGGGAAAGAGAAGATGTTAACAAAGACACATATAAATGCACATGTGTTTGTGTGTTTATGTGCACAGCCTGGAGGTGACCAGAAAGAATCTGAAGGAAAATAAAGGATTTAAAAATCCTGCCTATTAAAAAATGTATTTCACCTCCAGGATACAGAAAATGGAAAATAATAAATCAGGGAAAGTAGAAATGGGAAGGTGGCATTAGGGCAAGAAGGAGGGAGAGAAAAGGGAGAGGCAAACGATAGGAAAGGTAAAGTGAAGACTTGTTTACTCTCTCTAATAGCCCAGACCTTTCCAAGGTGCCTGTGGGATCAGCCAGCCATCAAAACCTTTCAGAGACAGAATAAAGCACATGCCTGCTAGCATAATTTGTCTTTTCCTCTATTTAATGGCCTTGTTTGCATGAGGGCCAATGATTTCAGATGAAACAGCTCCTGTACGCCTAAATTTGGGGCTGCCTGACAGAAGAGAGAACAAAGGTCCCAGTGAGGGGAATGCTCCATAATCTCCTACCAGAAACCTCTTTGAAACCAAACAGAAACATAGAAGCAGACCAAAGGAAGTGATAATCTGCCCTAAATCCCCCTTATGACATTTCCGTGTCCTCCAAGAAAACTCAGACCTGCACACCCAAAACACCACACCAACCCTCCTCAAAGAGATTTAAGTGCTGATTGAGGGTTGCAGCCACTTGATGCTGCCCCTGCTCTGTGCTAAGAGGAGCTCCAGTGCTTGGCAGTGTTGGTATAAACCTTCTTTCTGTTCAAAAGGACTGAAAACAGATTGAGAGCAAATCATTTGCCACCCTAACCCTCTAGTTCTTCACAATCTGCCTCTTCAAAAGCAACTGGTAGAACCCCTTAGCAAATGATGCGCACAATTTCCCTTTTGTTTGTGCTATTTGAGTTTCATCTGCTCGTGAAGCATGTTGTAGGCAGAAACTTTTCCCTCTTCTCCTCCCTCAAGCAGCAGGCACTTTAAATATGCATAATAAAATATTAAGGGACTGAAACCAAAGGTCTCAGTCTTATATTGAAACCACCTGTGTCAATGAGATTCTGGCTGGCATGCAAAGAATGCATTCTGCCTTCCAGAGTCTCTCCAACAGTGCTCACATCCCTCTTCACCAGGAGACAGCAGATGCCTGTTTTGTGGCAAAATTCCTCCACTAGGAAAGTGCTGCAGAGCCTAAAGGCTGTTCTCACTCCCTCCACTTCTGACCTGAGTGTCTGTGGCCCAAGATTAGCTCCAAACATACCACACAGAGCTGCCCCCTCTCTGTCCAGCTGTTTCTGTCTGGCCCTGGTTATTCACACCAAGTCTTCTGAGAACGCTACTAATTAAAGGCATGTGATAGTTAAACTTCTGCTAATCAAGACAAATGAACCAAGTCTCGAGTGTGTGATAGTGGAGCAGAATTGCTCCTTCCCCCGCACCAGTCAGACTTCAATTACAAAGCTCTGGTATTATTGTGAAATATTTCCCCCGAAGCCCCATTCGGCAGCTCCTGGTTATGGTTCTCCTGGTTCGTGGTGTTTATTTAGCACTATGGGAGTGTTTTGTCAGCAGAACATGCAAGTATCCAAATGTTAACAAGACTATTAAGGACAGGCCCATGTAATAGGACCAGATACTCACTGACTGGCAGCAGGACAGATCGAAAATTCCACGGAAAATGTGTTGCTTTGCCCAGTTGTGGTGACAGATAGACTTAGGAGAAGAGCTCCAAGGCGAAGGACGTAGTCCAGACTGGGAGGCTTTCCCAGAAAATTACTGAGAGTAAACCGAGGGAACCACTGTCTCTTTTTAGAAGCCTAAAAATAGAGACAAAATACAGAGAGTTGGAGATTTGAACAGGAGGAGGATTTGGCCCTGTTTTTACCCTGTGCAGAAATCAAAGGACTTTGCAAAATGTAGATAGCATGAATCAAAGCAGAAACTGAGCAAGTGAGTAGGAAGCAAACTGTCCTGACCTCTATTACACTTCAGAGTTGTTGATTTAACTGCTGTATTTTCAAACATCTAATTTGCACCCTCAGGTCACCAATATAAAGCTGCTGGAGGGAGGCAATTGGAAATAAAAGAGTATTCTAGGCTGGAGTAGGGGGAGAGGGAGAGTTATAAAAGTAGCAAGACTTGCTGTAAACTTTAAATCTGATGGTATGCGTGACCCATGCTGCTGCTGAATCAATGCTTGCTTGGGGTTTTTGTTACTGATAACCTACAGATCATATTGTTATGATCCCAGTGTTTAGGAAGACAGCAAGGATGTGTGTCCATGTAGCCAAAACCTTGATCTTCTCCTAGGGCAAGGTGGCTCCTCTGCCTACCCAGGACCAGGACCAGCTTTATCTCCTTGCAGCACCCATCCAGCCCAGCGTAATACCCCAGGGTCAGGACATGTCCTGCCAGGGGCACCTGCCTGCCAGGACCACCACTGCCCTTGGAGGCAAAGGAATCCCCAGATACCACGGGCAGAGTAGTCTGCTGGGTTTTGGCACTTGGCAGGCGGATGCAAAGTGGCTCTCACAGCGCCGGGTCTCCATGTAGGCGCCGTTGTCAGCACAACTGTTGCTTCAGCTACTTGTCACAGCTTTGATGCTGTGCTTCACCCTGTTGGGAGTTTGCCAGAGAATGGACCTGATCTTCACTGCTTGTGATTCCAGAAACCACTTTGAGTTGGTGGCTATTCAACAAACACAGGCGTTGCTCAGGCTCTGGTGAGTGCTGGGCTCTCTGCTCTGAGCAGCCCCTTGGTTCGTTGTCAGTTCTTTGAGCAGTGAGATCAAACAGCCATGACTTTTGTCAGGCACCAAATCCTTTGCTTTGCCTGGTTTAACCCTCTCGTCTGGAAGTTCACCTGCGGATTTACTCGTAAATGAGGGCACTGTGAGGACACAAACCCTTGTCCATCTGAAAGACAAATGACTAATTAGGTAATAGGGGAGGGAAAGAATGATCTATCGAATTGTTCTCCCAGTTTTAGGCAACGCATTGACAGCCTGAGTTTGAACCAGCTTGAAAAACGGTCATTGTTTTGGGGGCAATTGAATGGAGGCACAATCCCTAGAGAAGTTTTGAAGGAAGGAGTCCTTAAGAAGTCAAACACTGGGTGAACCATCTCTTTGCTGTGAAAATTGGACATGTCTTTGACTATTCTGCCACAGAACGGCTTTGAGGGTCTTCTGAATGGCAGCATCACTTTAGCACAGGATCACACAGCTCTTCTGGATCTTCAGTCCCATCCTATGGTGGCATCACAGCGTATCAGGATCCCGGAGACTTCCAATTGCACATCCAAGCCAGCGGCCAAAAAGAACAATTTGTGCCACTAACAGAAACAACTCTTTGATCTCCTTGACATTGATGCAAGAATCCAGTGCATTCTTGCACAAAAGAGAAGCTTCTTGCTGCTCAATCACGCTGCTTTTAATAGCTTTTTGAATGCAAACATCCTCAGCTTTTATTTCAGTTTAATCTGACAATTTTTCTAAGTCTTTATCACACTTTATCAAACAGCGTTATCAGTGTGAGATAGCCAACCCCCTCCCCTCAGGCACCTCTGAAATTGAAATCCCAGGAAGACAGCAGCTTCTTTCATATTTTAATTATTTTAACGTTTTCTTTTAGAAGCCTCAGAATTATTATGACTTGTTTTTCTCTCTAGAACAGGGCTGTGATCCCACACTGTGTGGGAAATTTGTTTGTCTAGAGGAAAATAGCAGAATACCTCTAATGCATTAGATATGGATTAGAGAAATTGTGTTTGGGAAATACATAATCTCTTGGTAAAAGGGGAAAAATAAAAGCCTATTTCATTTTGGCTGTAATTTGTTTGTCCCCAGTTATAATTTTTAATGGAAAAGTGTGTTTTAACTACATGGGTGCTGCCTAATGTGCCAAGTGTTAGGTATAAACTGTATCTCCAATAATGTCTCTTCATTCTTCACAACTGAGGGCTCTGATTCAGGAAAACATTTAATCACATGCTTAAATCCATCCTTCCTGCAGAAGACACTCATGCGTAGAATTAACTTGAGGTGTCCTGGGATTTGTTCATGTACTTAAAGTTTGATAAATATTTCTCAATTTTTAGACTGTTTCATGATTTACCACCACGTGATCTGGTACCTGAGGCATTAAAATTGACACCAAGACTCACAGCAGCTTTGCTGGGCGTCAACTTGGCTCTAATATAGAACCACTGAGTGGTTTCGGTTGGAAGGACCTTAAAGCTCATCTTGTTCCACCTCTGTGCCACCTTCCACTATCCCAGGTTGCTCCAAGACCCGTCCAGCCAGGTCTTGAACGCTTGCAGGGATGGGGCAGCCACAACTTCTCTGGGCAACCTGTGCCAGGGCCTCCCCACTCTCAGAGGGAAGAATTTCCTCCTAGTATCCAATCTAACCCTGCTCTGTGTCTCTTCAAAGCAGTAACCCATGAGCAGAACCTGATGCAGACAGAGCAGTCACTGCAGCCCAAGCACAGTACCTCACACTTGCCTCCCCAGTTGCTGCATTGGTTTGGAAATTTGAATTGGATTTGAATCTCAGTGTTTCACCAGGCCTGCTTTTAAATTCCATTTCTCCAGTTTTCCAGCAAATCATTCCATCTCACAGAGCTTTTCCAGTAAGCAGACATTGGTGGCATGGAGAGGCCGGGCCCATTATCATTGTATTTACCCAGCTCCTCCTTATCCAATAAATCCATTTGAGGGCAAGAGTTTTGATAGACACTTCAATAGCACTCTCTTGAACCTGACCGTGTTTAATGACTGGGAGGGGTCTGGCTCTGTGCTCATTCCTGCGGCTCATCAGTTCTTTCTTTTTCCTTTGCTATGTATGAGCTGCATCTCCTCCTTGTTTCTCTCCCCTGCTCCTGCATGGAGAAGGTCTTGGAGAGCTGAGCTCAGCTCTCAGAACTGCCCATGCACCAAGGTCTGCTCTCCAAAGACTCCCAATAACCTGGCAAACCCCCTCAGGCCCTGTAGATGACAGGGACATCAGCACAGTTTGCCCTTCCTGTGTGTGCTGTTCATTTTACAAGTGCTGTTTGTCTTGGTGTGGTGATGGAGAGGGTGAAGGGAAAGAGATCTTTTCGTTGACAGGAAACCAGTATTGAACTATGCACTTCTGATATTGCTGGCTCAGAGTTTTCAGATGTGGTGTTTGGGGAACAAGCTGTTGGGTTGTTTCCCTGCTGATTGATAGAAACAAACCGGGCAGGGAAGAGGATCCCTTCTTCAATGCCTTTATTTAGGATCAGCTCTGGGGAGGGGGCTCGTGGGGTCGCGTCCCCCCGGCCGCCACTGCTCCCGTTCTTGGCGTGGAGGAGGAGGTCTCTCGCAGGTGTATCAATCTTCTTGGCAGAGCCGGGGGTTCCAGTCCTCACAGGATCCCTGGGAATGCCCTCTCCCAGCAGAGATCGAGAGGTCAACCACCACCCAACCCTGGCTCTGTTGCCTCAGGTTGTTGTTCCCTTATTAGGTCTTTTAAGTCAGGGTGGCAACTTCCAAGCTGGAAAACTGGAACCAGTCGATAGCTCTGGTTGTTGTCGGTCTGATGGTGTTGATAAAACTTCTTAATTAGGTGTTGGCTTGTTAGTCTGGGGTTTGATTGCTGCTCGTTGGTACAGGGTCACCTCATTTGCATTTGAATGCCGTCACTTCCTTTCGGGCAGCTTGCCGGGAGCAGTGGGGAGGGCGGCAACTCCGACGCAAGAAGGGTGTTGGGACAAACTAATATACATAATTGGGTAAGTAATTAAGGAAAATAGGGGGTTTACATTGGTGTTGTGGGTTACTAACAAAAGTAGGGATAACTGGGTACATATTACAAAAGGAAACAGCAGAGCACTTTAACTTAAACAACATAGTGTACAGTAGAGTACTTTAACTTAAAGTAAACAACATAGAGTAGGACCGGTGGAGAACTTAATTACAGCAATTAACAAAAACAAGTAGGTTTAATTAATGAAGGGAGATAAGGGGTACAGCACTAACTTTAAAAGTGGCTAACAGAAACAAGGGTACAGTGAATGGGTGGGGTGCTTTAACAAGGGTGATTAACGTGGACAAGAGGGTTAATTAACAAGGTAGATAAGGAAATTTGGGTAGGTAAACAATGAGATAAATTGGAAAAAAAACCCAGCAAAATTTGCCCATAACACTGATGAGCACGTCTAACAGTACCTTTGTCTGCATCAGTAGGAAAAGCAATGAAAATTTTAAGTTTAAAGGATACCATATCTCTCTACTTTGTTCTACTGGGAGAGTCATGATGAAGGAAACAAATGACCTCGGCTCAGGATGCTGTGCAGGGATTTGAAGGAAATAAAATTTGATTTGGAAAGGATAAAATGTTTTGACTTCCATGATGGAACAAGCAATTGTCCATGGATTTGCTGTGCTCCAGAAATCGGACTTCATGCTAAAAAGAGATTTTATGGAGCTCATGCTATTATCTGGTGATGGAGAGCTCCCAAGCCAGCCCTCATTCTCCAGATGGCTTCTTAGAGAGCTGCTCTGATAGTGCAATATATTCTGGTCATAAGTATTGAAATTCAGCCATCACCAGCCAGTATAACTTCAAATATGATCAAGCAACATATTCCAAAGGGTTTTGCCTCACCAATTCAAGGAGATGCTGGAAAAGCACTGGAAAATGTTTTCTGCAGTTAGAAACCTCTTCCAAGGAGGAACTGCAAGTCGCTCCTTCTGTCCTTGGTGTGGGTTTCAGGTACTGTTGTGGTTTCCTGGTGAGCATTAGATGGCAGCACAGTGGTGACATTCCCATTCTGCAGGTGCACCAGTCCCACCTGAGTGGTTACTGTGAGGCAGAAGGCTGTGAAAAGGTTATGACTAACTGGAATCTGCTTTTCAGTTGTTGATGGGGTTTTAGAAGGGCTGCGTTCTTTCTTTCATTTTTCCCTCTTAAAGGAATTTTTTCCCATACTTCGTTGCTAAGGAACAAATTGCTGGGTACTTAAGAGAAATAAAGGGACCTGGCCACAGGGGGAGGGTCCAGCTGGCTGTCCTCTTTTGGCCTGGAGTTTTCTTATTGGGCAGAGATGCCATGCAAGATTGGAACTGGCAAGGGGGAGCTGGCTACAGCCCGGCTCTTGTTCTCTGGCATCCAGAGGAGAGAGAGGCTGCCCTGCCCTGCCGCTCTGCTGCTGCTTCTGCTGCTGTTGCTGTGAGCTTTTTGCTACACTGCGGCCCCGGCACCCCCTGCCTGTAGAGACATCCCGGGGTCTTGCTGCAGCTCCGGAGTTTGATACACCCATCCACAGCCCGGGAATTGGGTCCGTCCCTGCTGTTCCAGCCTGCTGTTCCCGAGGGTCCTGCCGGGCACCGGGCCNATATATATATATATAAGTAAAGACTTGTTATTCTTACTCCTCATATCTTTGCCTGAAAGCCCCTTAATTTCAAAATTATAATAATTTGGAGGGAAGGGGGTTACATCTTCTATTCCAAGGAAGGCTCCTGCCTTCCTTAGCAGACACCTGTCTTTCAAACTAATATAGTTGTTTGGGCTGAAAACACACAATTGTGAAAGCTGCTTTCACTGGCTTCTTACACATCTGGTGTGATCCTGAAGCTGTAGTCTTTTTTCTTGAGCACAAGGAGGTTAAACTTTGTTACATTCATTTTGTTACCTTTCTAGCCACCAAGGCCATACTGGCACTACATATAAGCACTCCAGAGACTAAAGAAATCCTAGCAGCACCAACACAAGCCTTCAGTGAGGTTTCCTACCAAAGCATCCTGTGACATTTAGGAAGCAATCCATCACAGCATTTTTGTTTTCATTTCCACAGTGCCTCTATAGAGCTGTCACCTGGGTGAAGCATGTTAGATCCACAGTGCTCAGCAGTGCCACAGTGATCCCTATTGCAGGACTCACAGGGTAGTTCCTTTAATTGGAAGAAGGAAAAACCTCTGTTCTTGTATGGGAGTTTATTCTACCACTGAGTTCCACTTACAGTTGTGCGTTGTGCTGGGAAACAAAAGCCTGGATGTCAAAATACAGTGAAAAAGGAAATGCAGTTTTTCCAAGCAGAAGCCTGGCAGCTCAAACACCAATTGAGATGATCAAGGATGGACTTATGAATCTTGTTTTACATCTGCGCCATTTTCAAGTGTGCAGTAAATTTCCCTCCAGCAGATAACCTACTTTAGGGTCCATGCCTCCCTCCATTCATCAGCCCTGGGCTCCCCTCTTTCCTATTCCCTACATAATTGCCACACACTCACTATCTGCCATTTTCCTTGTCAAATTGCATTTCTCATTCTAATTAACAGAGCAGGGTTTATTGTTAGTGATGGCCTTGTACATGCAGATCTTTTCACTGTGGTTTCCCACAGGATGAGACCTGTCCTTCCCAACAGGTTTCCTGAAAAGGATGAGCATTTCAGGTGAGGAATCACCCAGTTCCTTGTACACTGTGGTGAAAACAGATCACAAGTTTCACCCAGCCCTCAGCAACTCGCAGAGCTGAAGCTCCACTGAGGGAGAGCTGGAGCTGTGACTGCAACCCCTGAACCCAGACCTGGTGCAAACCAATAGAAGCTCTGATAACCCCAAATGATATCAAGGCCTTCACCTCTTCCAGCAGAAGAAATTTATAAACCTGCAGTCCAACACTTCTGCTTCATGTATTTACAACAGAGGTTTCTCCTGAGGCTTTTTAAATTATATCGCCCTTTTGCCCTCTAGGAAAAAGCTACTCTCAGACATTGTATTCTTATAGAGGGAATTTAATTCAGGACCTATATCTGGATTTCCATTTTCAAATTACAGTTGATTTGGTTTTATGTTACTACCCCAACTACAGTGCAAACCCTGAGAATGCTGTACCCACAGGGGCAGGGTATCTCTGCTTACACAGTCAGCTTTCCAAAGGAATTCACAGTGCTAATGCAATCCTAAAGGCAGTTTTCAACCGTCAGGGCCTCCCTGAATTCTGGGCTGTCATCTGCAATAGCATCTTGGGGCTGCAGTGACAAGCTCCAGGCTGGGTCAGATTCTGCCAGATTTCCCACAGATTTGAAGGAATTCTGCTGCTTCTATTGAGTTTCAAATCTGCTCTACACTGAGGTTTACAGCAGAACTTGGTCCATTCTAACTTTTGTGGGCTAATTCCATTTTTTCTTCAGAGTCACATCACTCTTTTGGGGATCAGCCGTGAGGGCTGGGTTTGCTCCAAAGCACCTGTAGTATTTTGATATCTTCAGATATTACTAACTCCTCATATTTAAATATACAACTTATAGACAGGGTCAAAGTTTAACTTGCTTTAATCAACGATAAAATTAACACCAAGCTCACCATAACACTTTGTGATAGGGTCTTTTTTTATGCTGATCATTAACTGCAGCAGGGATATTCCTTCCCAGAGATCTGTCATTAATAACTGCTGAACTTACTGATTACAATTAACTGCGTTAACGTTTATATTGAAATACAGCTGGTCCTGCTCCAGGGAAATATAAATACTGAGATGAGAGCTGGTGCCTCCTCAGTTAAAGAACTACAGGAACAAACAGGTTGTGCAGCACCAGCATCCACAATATGGAAGCTGTAACCTTTTTCTCTCTCTTTTATTTTTTCCCCCTTCCCCTTTTCCCCTATTTCTTGCTGGTAAGAGCATCCCCCCTCACTGCAGCCATCTGATTCTGCTCCCTGGAATGACAATGCCCCCAGGGACTTGTCACACTCACAGGTCCTTGGCTCTAGGCCTTTTGGTTCCTGAGATATTGGTGTCATCATTTTCTCTTTCTGTGGCCTTTTTCTCATTCCGGCCACATCGTTGCTGAGGGACACCCAGTGCTAAGCCACCAAAATGGGATTGCATAAACCCTGCACATTAATTAGTTCAATGCATCTCTCTGCTCGGGAAGGAAGGAGGAAACTTTTGCTAATAGCACACATTTTGAAGGAAGTTATGCAGAGCTGTGGGGTTCAAAGAAAAGGGAATGAGGGGGAACAGCCCAGCTCCAGCCTTTTTAATACTAGTTCTGGGCTTCAGAGCCTGCAGAGTTTATTATTGAGGGTCTCCCTCCCTCCGTCTCTTTCTGCTCAGTACCTTGCACTGCCCTTTGAGATCCATGCCCACACTTCTCCCTCTCCTCTCATCCCTCAGTCTCTAGCATTCAGCAAAACACAAGTCTGTTTCTTACAAAAAGCCAGCATTGGCGCACTGAGGAGTGGACCTGCAGCAGTCTCACAGCACTGATCTTCATTTCTGACAGCTGCCCTGGCACCACATCCTGAGCTCTAACACCTGAGGTGCTAGACAGGGGTTTGGAGGAATCCAGATGTGGGGCTGCCTCTGTGCCAACCCACTGGGACCCCTGAGCAGCCTGCTCAGGTTACCAGGACACATGTGTGCACGTGCATCGGGTTCCAGTTAAAGGACTGTAATTACTCTCAAAGGTTTCTACTGTGTGCAAAACTGTCGTTAACTCTCAGTAGTGTAACTGTCCTTTATTGATAACATAGACCTCAACAATCCCCAGCCAGGGCTGATTGTACTTGTCCAGATTGGAAGGAAATGAACCTGACATCCTTCCTCTCCTGGATGGAGAGACACACACCTCTCCAGGTGTGACACACACTGAAGGCTACACCCACCTTGACCTGCCTGTGCCCACAATGGAGAAATCACTCACATCTGCCTCAAGTGACACCCACCAGCTCCACTTAACTCCTTGGGGACCTCTGATCTGTGAGGAAATGGCTGTAGAACCTGAGGCCACAGATCAAAACACAGCAACTCTTCCTAAAATGCCTGTGTGAAAGGGGTCGTGCATCTCAGAGAAGTGACCTTCTGTTAATCACGGAATCATTAAGGTTGGAAAATACCTCTAACACCATTGATTCCAACATTAAAGTGTGAGATTCAACAAAGACACTGGGCAAATTTGCACAGGCTGAAATTCAAAGTTCTGCAGCCATTGCAGGCTGGCATTCTTAAAAGTAAGAGCATTAAAGTGATCCCTCCATAAATACTTCCCATTAACTTTAGGTGATGAAGATAGGAGCAGCTCTAGGTGTATTTTTCACCCTCAGCCTTGGCCATGTTTGGTGTCTGTGGAAGATCAGGTGGGAAAAGACAGGGGAGAGACTGCTGAGAATCCAGCCCTTGCTGGAACCGTGTCCATCGATCACAGGGTACATTACAACCTAATTTGATGCCAGCTTGTGGCACACTCTCTAACGCAGAGACTACAAAGCATAAAATAGAAATCAGGAGCAGAGGCCTCTGGGTTTTGTTGGAACATTATTGCTTGGTCTTGTTTCCAGTGACTGCATCGGTGTAACAACATCACTTCCATACCATGTAATTAGACCCTTAATTTATTAAACAGCAACTGTAGTAAGCAGCAAGTGGGAGGTGCACGTATCTTCTGACAGGGGAAACACATTAAGGGGGAGCCTGTACTTTTCTGACTCAGCCTGAGCTGCTTCCTAACAGGCAGAGCCCTTGAGAGGAAAATGTTTTCTTGGTGCAGACTTTGGACCAGCCCTCAGGAGAGCTGGAGTCTTCTTGTGCTGCCCTGGCAAAGATTTGCTGCATGACCTTGATTAAGTTTCTCAGTCTTGCTGCCTCTCACTCAATGTGTGAAATGAAAACAATAATCTGGCCTTTCTCCCACATGTTACTTGGCATGTTCAACTTTTCTTGTCAATTTGTCCAGGAAGACGCCCTGCATCTTGTTCTGCTTCTGCCAGGCTCTGAGCACACCGTGTCCCCACATCTCTCTCTGCTCCCCAATAATAAATGTCTTCCTTTCCAGCAAGGTCAGAGCAGCTGATTTCACAGACTGCCAGGAAAGGCAGCATATTCCAAAAGTTTGCATCTTCCAAGGTGATAGTTAGGGAAACAAAGCAAATGCCATCATTCCAGATCCTCAGGAAAAAAGTGCCTCAGCATGAAATTCAGCCAACAAAAACCTCTCCATGACAAAGCTGAAAATGATGATTGCCTGCTTACTTGCCCATGGGAAAACACATAAGACCTGGGTCTTCCAGGCTTCTAATCCTGAGGCTAAAGAAAATGTTATCTCTTTTTTTAAGACCTAATGTCCTGACAGCTACAGGCTGTGGAACAGGACGTCTTGCAGTGAGTCCCAGGAAGCCCTACAGAGCAGTTTGGCTGCTGGGGCTTTGGCTGGAGCCCTGACCATTTAACATGTGGGTTGCACTGGGCTGAGCAGACCCCAGGAGGATGCTCAGCATCTCTGGGAGCCAATGTGGCCAGAGGGAAAATTTTGTCCTGGGTGCACAAGAATCAAAGCTCCCTTTGATTGCAGGTGTTGGAGGAGATTCAGAGCATAAATCATTCTCATCCATTCTTCCTATATCATGTGAGCTGACCTACATGGTCACAGCTGACCATGCTGGGTAAATAATCTAATGTAATTACAGGGTAAAGAAATGGCAAATTCTCTTCTAAAGCCAAGTAGAGCTTGCATCTATTATTTATTAGAGGCAACCAGCAGAAGAGTGCAGGTTATGTGGTAATTACTTTTTGACCTCCTGGAGGTAATTGCATAATAATTTGCAGAGAATTGCTATTACAGTTGGGTGAATCCTGCAAGCCATTTTATGTGAACAGTCATTTGAATTTTCAAACCAATTTCCACCTAACTATGGAATTCTGATAAGGTCATCCACCACCCCAGTGCCTGAATGCCTTTTCCCCTGCCTTTTTTGGGGGGACTTTAAAGTAATGAACCAACTGGTGGCAATGCTCACACCTATTTGATCAGTCACCCAGATAAGCTTAGCCCAGTCTTTCAGTGGTTAATGGGTCCAGCAGCTCAGAAGCTGGATGGCCAAAACCTGGAAGCAGGCACTAAGAAGGCATTTCTAGAAGCTTTCCTAGGTTTGTCACAGGTTTAGCTCCATCCTGAAATAGGGATATGTCACATGTGATTCATAGGCTCCTGGACCATCCTCTCTCTCCACCAGCCAGAGGAAGACAAAAAGGCTAACTCAGAGCAGGCAGCCAGAGTCAGGATGAATCTCACATTGATTTCTCGTTTAGTCTTCTTAACTCTCCCCCAATGTTACATGAATTCTGGAGCCAGAAACTCCAATACTGGCCATTTGTCTCAAATTCTTGACACTTTGAAATAAATTTACTTATGATTGAGCTGTTACAGTTGGAGTCTCATCTGGAGGTGCAATATTCCAAGGATCAAGTAGAGCATTGCACAGTCTCTGTGGCACACAGAATGGATTTTCCTAACATCCCTCTCAGTCTCTACTCCCTTCATCTGTCTTTTAGAACCCATGGGGCTCCTAAGGGGACATCAGAAACCCTCCAGAGAAGTTTTAGCCCACATGAACTTTCTCTGTATTGCTCACCCTGCAATAGTTGAGACCATGCTGTTTTAAAATTTATAGTGTAATTGGTTTATTTATAAATCATTCAGGTCTTATTATTTATTAATTCATCTGTCAAGGTTAATTTGAAATACTTCTAAATAAGGCTCCCTGACAACACCTTTGTTTATGAGATTGACAGCATGCCAGGGCATGCTTCTCCATCACTTGCAAAGGCAATCTGCACAGGCTCATGTCCCAAGAAAGGTGATTCCGCTTCCTTCCTGGAAAAAGATGCAATGCAAATGACCCACAGGTCCTGCAGTTGTTTGTCATTAATATTTCAGGATCCAACTTTTGTTATCTGGACAGAATTCAGATTAAAATGTCATATGTGAGGAGGGGTGCAGTGCACAACTTGCTGCCATAACTTTGAAGCCAGCCAAGCAAAGAACCAGGCAGGAGTTCATCTATGGTTCTGAAACTGGGAAGGAAGAGTGAACCAGGATTTCTCAAATCATCTGAAGTGCAGCAATTACACTTTATTCTCTTGGGTTTGAATTATAAACAGAGAGACAAATATTCTTCATTAGAGGAGGCATCAAGAAACATGATATCTAGAAATAAAGGTAAAAACCATAGGTGAGAACCATTAGGAACAAAAAGAGCACAAATATTCCCAGTGTATTCTGCAGATCTGAGAGATTAGTAAGGGACTATGTCTTACTACCTGTCCTTAATGTTACCTTTGTTCTTTGTCTGGTTTACCTGTGCGCTCCAGACAGCAAAGCTCGATATCTCTTAATATTTAGACATAAAGTGGGTGAGAAGTGCAGATTCCATGGGCTCGACACACACGCAGAGATGAACAGAGCACCTTGGCCCCGTGACTACATTTAAATGACATCCTCTGTGTTTCCTTCTGAACTGGTAATATTTCAGATTTTTCTTCCATGTCAACAGTTCTGCAGCTGAGAACTGTAGCCAGGCTCCACAAATCCCTGCCGGAGTGGCACAGCCTGGAACTCACCACTTGTTTTCCTGGCTCTCGCAGGAGAGACCCATTTGTCTGCTGCCTTCTCCTGTGTAGCTTGGATGCTTCCATTAATGTTTTTTCTTTGTTTTTTTTCCCTTATTGAAGGGTGAATTAGCACAAACCTTTCTTGGAGTTTTGACTGGGTTTAACGAACAATTAATGAGCAGGAGTAGAACCAGCACAAACAAGTCTGTGCTGTGCACAGGGTGGAGGGGGGTTGGCAGGATATCCCAGTGTGCCCAGGCTGTGGTTACTGATTTCTTATTCTCTGTGTAGCAAAAGTGCCCAGAAAAGTAATTGTTTTTACTTCTAATTCAATCTTTCTCTATTTAAATTCTTGTCGGAGTCCAGGGAAGCCTGAAAGCTTCTCCTGCTCCTCTCGTGGTTTCTTTATATCCCCAGAGCTCCTCAAAAGTGTCCTAGCCAGCAACCTAGGCTTTTGGAGAAGTCTGTCTCCACTTTTGGGAGAACCTGAATGCACCAGAGAGGCGAAGAGATTTTTGTTTGGTGTACCACAGAGAGTTTAGTTGTAGTTTTAGGATCTTGCTCTATGTATTACATAGGGACAAGATGGAGATTTTTAGGTGTGGTTTTTCCTTCTTTCTTCTTCTCTCTCCTCATTTTCTTCCTCTCTTCCTCTCTCCTCTGACACCAGTTCCTGTGCTGTGTTGGTTGGTGGAAAAAAGTTAGCATTGAAAAGACATCTCAATAAGATGAGGGTTTACTGGTGTTGAAAAGAAAATAAGATACATATTGTTTCTTGAATGGTTGTTAGTAAGATATAAAAGTAGCTGCTGATCTGCAGCCACTGCCTTTTTGCCCTGGTGTTCTCGGGGGATGCTGTCTCTCCCTCTGAGGTTTTGATAAGACAAATAAAAACAACTCTGAAACAGCTGAAGAAGATCTCTTGCTGCATTTTTTCCAACATGACAAACCAAAGGAAGAAAAGCCCCAGGGCAGAGGATAGGGGTTGGAACTGGGGGTTCCAACCCCAACAGGGGCCCAGACCTTTGACAAATTCTGTTCATTAGAATGGGATTGTGTGAAAGGTACCATGGCACTCGAAGGCATTAGCTGTCAAAATAGATTCATAGGGGACACAAATGCAGGATTACACCAAGTAGCTGTAAACTTAAATAATTTAGGATGAGCCCATGTGATCAATGGGAGCTGGGTGAGATGAGGATAATCAAGGGAGGGGGATAGCACCAGACAGAGATGTGAGGGGAGAAAGATGCTGTCACAGACTCGATTTAAGAACAAAACTGCCCTAAAGGGGAGAGATTCCCATTCAAAACAGAACAGTGAATACCGCCCCCACCCACGAGGCTGTGGTACCCAGAGGGTTTATCCTGATCCAAAACAAGTCCTTTTACTTCTCAGTATTTTTCTTTAGCCTCCCATATTGTGTCTTCTCTGCTCAGAGTTTTCAAAGTGTGGTAAGGGCGTTGGGAACTGCACTCTGTGGGATGTCTGGTCCTTTGAAATTTTAGGCCTAAAACTTCAAGGTCTTCAAAGCAGAAAAAAATTCCTCACTTTATGTTTGGGCATCACCAGACCCTGGTATCAGAGGTTGGAGGGGTTGGAGAGCACAAATAAAAATAATAATAATGAAAAAATAGATATATATAGCACAAGTGCATTTTGAGGCTTGAGGATTTTTACAGAAAATTTTATTAAGGCCTAAATGTATGTCCTTTGCCCATAACTATTGTATTAGGAAATTTCACAAAGCATGAAAATGGCTAGTCACACAAGATGTTTTTCAAGTTATTCACCTGGTCCAAATAAGGGCTGAAATATCAGAGCATGCAATGCATAAATGATGTGATGAGCCTTATCCTGCTACCCTCATGCACACCTCTGAAGAACAGGAGCTCTGATAACCTTGTGTTTCCTATACTGCTGTCCCTCGCCCCTCACTGGCCCCCATTCTTCCATATAAAGCACTCTTAGATAAGAAGAAGAGATGATTATTAAGATGGGAGCAAAAGAGCATCCACCCAAGGAATACCAATGAAGCCATATCTTGGTGCATGCATAAACTCAGCCCTTTCCCAATAAACTATCAGATATAGGCAAAAGAGTGACAAACAGTAAGTGATTCCTGTCATCAGCAGAATTCAGGTGGGAGCCTCTGGTAATTAGCATTTTCTCCCCGCAAAAGAAAAGAGATTTAAAGATTTGGTGAGTGCCAAGCAGTGTGTTGGGGTCAGCAGTGACCTGGGCTGGCAGCAGAGGGACACAGGAGAGCAGAAATGCCCCTTCAGGTAGTGGAGACCTTGCCCAGGGAGTGTGTGATGAGATCAGGCAGGAATTTATGGTGGATAAAGAGCCATTACTGAGGGGCAGCTCTGCAGACTGGAGAATAGACCAAATACAGCAGTGCCATGATCATCAGCTGTGTTTAACACCCGCTCTGAATTCAGCTACCCTTCACATGGTAAAAGAGGAAATGTTGTGTTAGGGGAGCAACAGTGTCACCTGGAGTCAGTTTTAATAAAGCCTTACTGACAAACACCCACAAAGTCCATCTCATTTATCCCAGAGTAGTCCAGATGTCTGAGGAGACAATGGAAAGCATTCTCCTACAATCAATTTGAGAACTCCCAGTTTTCCTTAGGCAGCAGATACACAGCTTCTCTGTGGGAAGGGGAGAGGAGCAGAGATGCCAAGACATTCCCCAAATCTGACTGTTATCCCTCCAGCCCCATAGTGAGCTCAGCTCTCTGGCTACAGCTCTAGGGGCAATGGTAGGGGAAGAGCAGGCAAGACACTGGGTGCAGTAAGTCAGTAAAATGGTTGGTCCTTAGGCTACCACATTTCCAAGATAGAATTCCAGTTTTAGAATCCTTATTTTGATTATTTTCATTAGCTGTTATTTCCAGTGGCTTCATTTTATAACAGTTTTTTCCACTGGTAATGTCAGTCCCCCATCCCGTATTTATTCTGGCCCTGTTTATTTCCTGAATCATTTTTTCCCCTTCTTCCCCCTTTATTACTTTCTTAAGCAATATCCCAATGAGGTAGAGACAAGTTGACCATATAAAACCTGACCCCTTTCAACCCAATTCTATGTCTTCATTTTAAAATTAAAACCAAAAGCTGGGAAACAGGATGAGTAGATTTATTTCTCTGTGTTGCCACTGGCTGCTTGGGTTATCTGGTCAGAACTCCATAACCATCTCCAGTGAATTTGTGAATCTGAACAACCACTGTTTCAATACCACTGTAAGAGGAAAAAATTCAAGAAACAGGACCAAAATGTGCATGTGCCCACCCAGATTGGGGGCCAGTCTTTATACCCCCTTTAAGGCAGTTCATTACTTTTGTTTCAACCCTGAACCTTGGCCATGGCTGTCCCCTCCCAAGCATGCCTACTTTGCAGTTCTCTTTGCTCCTGAAATGACTCTAAATCACACATCATGAGGTGAAAAAGATCATAAAGGAACAACAAAGGATCAGCAAACATAAAATAGAAGAATGGCAGCCTCCCCACCTTACACTGCAAAAATCAAAGGGAGTTTTCAAACAGACCCATTTCCAGTCAGCTGGAGATTTAATTCACACAGTAATTTACTGTGTCTGCACTTTTTCTGCACACTCACACACACACACACACACACACACACACACACACACACACACACTACCCTTCTCCCTCCCCCCACCCACTTCCTCCTGCTCTTATTTTGATCAATAGTTAGTTTTTTCTCAGCCTATAAGAAGAGAAACCTGATGCCCAAGCCTTACATGCAAATAAACTTTTCCCTCCAGTGTGCGCTGGGCAGAGGGGGAATGATAGGGGAGATTCATGGGGGGAAAAAAAGCCATTTATTGCGAAGAGCTTTTATATGGTAAATTCTAGTATTTCAAGGGAAGGGGACAAGTTCACAGAGAAAATTACGCCAACTGAGACTGTTTGAGTCTAAAATTTTCTTTGCATGCTGTTGGGGCCAATGATGGCTCTGGATTTGTGGGTGTCTGTATTTAGCCCGGCATTTCTGTTCTCAGGGCACTTCAACAGCAACTCTGCCTTGTTAACTGTTTCCTCTTCTGGTGAGGGAGGTGTTTTCCAGGGGATTTTTATTAGATAATGGCTCAGTGGGAAACTGAGCAGAAGAAACATTTTCATAATTGATGGCTCAATTTCAGTCCTGAAAACACTCAATGGCTTTTTCAGCCTCACTAACACTGGAAATGATTAGAAATTATAAACTGAGATGTGGCTGGAGCATATAAAAATGGACAAGTACCAAAAACCATAGGCTTGACAGGCTTCCACATGGAGGGGAGGGGAAGATGTGTCCAGGTTCTTGCAGAATTTCAAAGCATTAAGCGTAACTTTTTTTTTTGGGGGGGGGCACGGTGAGGGGGCAAGAGTGCTGCAGTGCAAAGGTGCAGGTCAGCATCAGAAGCATCTGTGAAGTTGATCTGTAAAGAGTAATGAAGTTTAGAACACAAGTCATCATCAGAATTTTCTGGAGAGTTCTTCCAAAGGACCTTCCTATGCTGAGACAGACCAGGATTGTCTTATTCTCATCCTCTCTCTGTGAGGGCTCCTGGATTTTGGGCTCAGCTCCCAGAGGAAGACCTGTGGTGTTCTGTGTCTTCACAAGCACAGGGAAGGACCATCAGAGGGGGGGACATGCAATTCTGAGGCAAGGAGCAGCAAACATGGTGGGTCATAGAAAGACCTGCATTAAACCCTGATGCAGTCAACCCAGAATTAATTCAGAGTTTTTATGATTAGATGGATAACTTTTCAGTTCAGTATTTCTACAAAGATTAATTTAAAAGCATGATTATTTTTCCTTTTTTTTAAGTAGATAGCTGCAAGCTTGGCTTTCTTTTAATGCAAATGACTTTGTTTGGATCTGCTGACATTAGAAAGCATTGGAGGCATTCTGAACTAGCACAGAGGCAGAGAAAGCAGAATATTCCATTAGCTCATTTTATGAGTTCTATTTAAATTGAGAAAAAAAATATAAACAAATAAAAGGAAAGGAAAACATCTACAGTTGTAAGAGAGGATTTGCTGGTTCTCTGTCCCCTGGCATCCTCTCTCTCCTCCCTTTTCTCTCCTCCCATTTCAGTCGCTTCAGGGACTTGCTGAAGCCATGGGATTAATGGACACCTAATGCCATCTCTGCTTTACAGCCTGGGAAGTCTCTTGTTTAGTTTACATTGATTTTTTTCTTTTGTGATGCATTTGCAGAATGTGAGATACTGATGACAGGAAACATAGATAAAGGGGGGAGACATGAGAGAGAGGTACATCCTCTGCCTCCTGCTCCTGGAAATGCTCCTAGACTTTGGAGCCTGCAGATACTTCCAGTAGCAAGCACCCACTTACTCTTTCCTGCCATACTAGAGGACACAGGAAGGGCAGCAGTGATAATCTCACTCTCTGGTGGGCTGGTGTTATCCATCACTCAGAAACAGACAGGGAATGCACTGCTTTACAGCAATTCTCCGTGCACTGAGGTCCTTTTTATTGTAGGGTGTTTTTTTAATTATAATTGCTGTTATCGGGACTGAGGTAATTCCCAGGATCTTCCATAAATGAATGGTCATGATGACCATGCTCAGGAGGAAGTTAATCCCTGCCTTCCTGGCAGTTCAGAAACCACCCTGGTAAATGCAGATGGGCAAATCTCACAGGTCTGAATGAGATTGCAAGGGAAGGGCTGGGATGAGGGGTTGTGAAATTAGGATTTTTCTGGGACATCAACTCCTTGTGCACTACTCAACATCATGCCCCAGTGTTTCTGTTCCACCAAGGGAAGGGAGCTGCTCTCTTCCAGACCTCTCTGCAGAGGGAAGAGGTAGGAGTGGGAGCATAGTCCACATCTCCTTTCAGTGGTATCACTCTTCCTCCTAACAAAGTGCTGAGGGAAAGGAATGCTGCTATCACCTGCACCTTTAGGGTGAAATGACCATGTCAGCAGAGCAGATCAGAGCAGCTTTGGCAAGATCAGTGGGGTGGAAAGATCTCCATGAGCTGCTCACAGTCCCCAGATCCTCGCCGGTAACTTTGCAGGACTTGACAGCTCTGCACTCTTGTTTATTAGAACCATCTACAGGTGTCACCCGTCAGCAATACAGCAAAGATGGATGATCTTTTAGTTAAGATGCTAAATGCAGCCTAAACCATGCTGGCATTTAGTAACAGTGACAAAAACACAGCGTCAGAGAGAACAGAAGGAAAATGACATCCTGAGATGACATCTCTCTCTCTCATCTTCAGCACCTTTGGTGTCAGCTCTGTAAAGCTGTTGGAACAGAAGACGGAGAGAAGGCTGGGAGTGATGCTTAAAGCAGCCCAACACCACCTGGGGTCCATCTTCTGCTGGCTCAGTGTGCAGGTGAACCCTCAGAGGAGAGCTCTCTCAGCCTGCTTTGGATGTGGGATTTTTAAGGGTATTAAAGGTGCCTCAGCAGACAGCTCAGACTCCCTGTTAGGCACCAGTTGAAGGGTGTAGCAGATAGAGAGGAAGGAAGGCTGGTGCCAGCCCATGTCATTTTCCCTCTGCTGTGTCATCCGTGCCAGTGAGTGACAAGTCGTGTCCCAGGAGCTGCAGGACCACTGGGCTATGAGTGATGGGGCTGCTCAGGTGGCTCCAAAGGCACCTTGTTTCCCTTCAGCCACCCCATGACTCAGTCTCTTTGCCACAATCCCATCACATCGCACCAGCAGCTCCAGGGAAGTGGGTCACAAGGCTTTTCTTCCCACTCTGAGCTCCCAGGTCCAAGCAGTTCTCATTCTGCCATGAGAGGGAGCAAACTGTTGTTCAAATAAGTGTGACCCTGTCCTTGGCTGTCATCAGGACAGGTTTTTAGAAGACATTTAATGTTTAATATGGATCTCTTGACAGATATGAGCTATTCCTTGCAGGACTCCTGACAGACCGATGAAGAGTCTCAGGAAGAAAAAAAATAGAGATTTATAGGAAAGGAAGTTTTGTATTACAGGCAAGGGGAAAAATAGGAATGTGGTTGTTAAAGAAGAAAAAAAACCAGGAAAATGAAAGGAACCCTGGTGATAGGTCCTGTTTTCTACCTAGCTGAATAAAGAGACTTGCAAACACTGAGATTAATCTTGGGAAATAACTAGCACCATAAGTTTTCATTGCAAGAAATTACATGTTGTCATCATGATTATTTATTTATTTTTACTCCAGTTAATAACTACATTCAGGAAATTAAAAGGAAAAATAGCATGCAGTTCTGTCAGGAAGCCTGAAGGAACAGACCCGCAATTGAGGAGAAATGGGATGCATATCTCAGCAGCATTGCTTCTTTTCCCATACATATTTTCCCATTTATGGGAACCTGGTTTTGTTTGGTGTGTTTTGCAAGGTTGGCTTTTGTCTTTTTCTCAGGTCCCTATACAAGCTTCAGCTATTTGAGGTGGATCCTGAAAAACTGTAGTTTCTTTTCTTCAGCTTTCAAAATTCTGAAAATTTATGGTTTTATTTATTATTCACCTCTTCCATTGTTTAACTCTGAGCAAGAAGAATTAGGAAGTGCTTTAGCTGACTGACTGCAGAGTAGAATAGTGAAGAGAGAGTTTTCCAACAGTCCAAAGTCTAAAATCTTTATCATCCTGTGGACTGAATCCTGAAGAACAAACCAGTAGGAAGAAATCTTTTGAAGGACTTGGTTGCCTTCATACTCTTCACTTCAATGGAAGTCTGACCTCTAAACTCTCCAGGTATACTTTGCACCCCACATCCATGCAGTCCTGGGTTCAGAAATACTAAAAGAAGAGACTTTTTTTATGAAGATGATTTTACTGCCATGTGTTCAGCAGTGACCTGCAAAAGCTCTGAGCTGATTCAAAGCCTCTGCACCCTGGGACGTGGCCACAAGAAAGGCTGAATGATGCAGAGACTCTGAGATGGATGCTGCAAACTGCTGGAACCACGGGACCCATGCTGAATTTCCTCTCTTAGGAACCTACCTGGAATCATCACAACTTTATGGAAAGCTCTTAAAAGCCCCCCAGTCTTTCTCCACCAGAGAGTGAAGATGTTTAAAAATTAAAATGCCTGACAAAGGTGAGATGTTCACAATCCCAAGCAGGGAGAGAAGGGGAGTCTCAGAGGGATTCACAAAGCTGGATGTAATCTGGGAAGGATGGGACAATCCGTGGCAAATAGGAAAAGAGAGAAGGGAAATCTCCTTCTGACAGTAATTGACTGCACAAGGCTGATCTCCTGCTCTGAACTGCCCATTGCAGACCCAGAGCCAAGGGACAGACCTCAGGGCTGCTCCCTCAAAAAACTCAATGAAGACCAGAGGAGCCACCAGCCTAAGCAGTGAGTGCTTTTCCTGAGAAGATGTTGCAACAGCCCTCAGCACAGCCCGGGCCAGCTGTAATGCTCTTTATTGTTTTATTTTTACCACAAGAGCGCCTCAGAGAAATAACTGAGGATCAACACTCTGTCACAATAAAGAACTGAAAGGAAAGTGAATAGAAAGGCTTGACTGTGTCCTAGAGATCCTGAAATTTAATTGGAATTCCAGGAACACACACAGATTTCAGGAAGGGCTCTGTTTATTGGATTATTCCACAAACCAGTTTTCTCATGTTCATCATGACAGAAAGTTTCCTCTTCAGCTCTATTTTCTACGTAAAATCCTGCTTTCTTCCTTTTTTCTTCTCCAAACACAGAGGAAAAGAGAATGAAAGGTGAGAGCTGATTGAGTGAGCAACAACAGGCATAACAAATGACTGTTTATCAATGTTCCTCTCCTTTTACAGGACATCGATTCTGAAGCTGCTGACAGAGGTCTTGCTGTAACTGCTGGAAGAACATCCAGGAGCTAATAATTTTGTGGTCAGGCTTATGTTAAACCAGTTTTGATTAATTACTGATGCAAAGTAAAGAAAATGAACATTCACTCTGCCTTGGCACAGTCCAATAAAGCTGCTGCCATTCCACCCCCTTCCTGACAGGAGCTCTTCAATAACGGGGGCAGCCTGGGCTCCTCGTGGGAAGTAGCAACGCCCTTTGGAGAGCTTGTTTCCAGGTTTCTCCTGAAATCTAGGAGCAACCATGCCAGGCAATGCCAGCTTTCTTTATCTTCCTCAGCCAGAGTGCTCCATATTGCCTTTTGCACTGAGCTGGGCAAATATGCCCTTTTTTTTTTTTTAACTTTTAGCTCAAGATCAGTGCCTGAATCTCTGCCTTATTTTGCCATTGCTTTGTGGATCTGGCTGGGGTTTAGCTGAAGGTACAGTGTTCCCATATCCAGCACAGCATCCCTGTGGGGTCCTGAACAATATATGCACAGAGAGCAGCCTGGACAATAACTGCTTAGCAGCTTCAATCCAATTCCCTCTAATTAAATAGGTTCAGCAGCAAAAAGATTGCAGAAATGGCTGCAATCTCATGCTGGACACACAGCTGCAGAGCTTCAATGTTCTTGTAAAAGGTTCAAAAAGTACATTTAACGTCCTTTGAGTGGAAGCTGCCCCTTGTAATATAAAAATATCTGCAGTGTACATCTCTCAAAGGGCAGGACAAATGTCTTGATGCCAACATAAGAGAGTCCCAGGGATAAATGCACACCTCTGTTTTGTACACATCGTATTCCTCTCCCATGCCAGACACACACAAACCTCCTTTTCCATTCTGCAATGTGATTTTTTGCCTGGCTCCCTCTCCCCTGGGGTGTGTGGGACTGCGGAGGTTACAGTGGGAGCTGAAAGGGTGGAGAGAAGCGATTTAAGCAAACAGCCCAGGTCATCTTGTCCATTAATGAGCCTCTCATACAGCCTTGTTCTTCCCTTCATTGCTTTCATGTCCTTTCCAGAGTGATGCCATTTTACATCCCACCTCCTTTTATAAGCTCCTGATGTCCACTACAGATAGTTTCTTATCGTCTTTCTCTTTTCAGCACTCCCAGCTTTCCAGAACCATTTTCTAGGGCCAGCTCTTTTACAATGGTTTCAATTCTCAGCTCTTCTCTTTTCCAATTGTTCTTTTATGGAGGGCGGGTGACTTAAAAGTGCTCTGGCTTAATTCAGCTCCCCTTGAACTCACTGGTACAGAAAAACTGAACTGTACCAGTGTTGAACTGGTGATGGATGATGGAATGGAAATGAAGATTTCCATTTTGATTTTGACAGGGGAAGAGGCAAGTGCATTGGGCTTTAGAAATTTTCCCCGCCCTTGATGTTTTCCCATCACCCTGTTCCCTGTCATTAGCAGGCTTTGTGCCACTGCTCCCAGGTCTGTGAGGAAGTGTGCTCCTATTTTCATTCTCTTCCCCACCTGTCCATCTCCAGGCTTTAATATGTTTGAATTTCCCTTTCTGAGTTTTGCAAGACTGTAGCCCTGTCTTGAGGCACAATTACCACTTCTTTGTAATGGAGTTTGCTGTGAGTTATTCTCTCCAAGCTTCATTTGCCTGGAATACATCATAGACCCCTATTATGGAGACACGATCTGCAGCCTCACAGCTGAGCAGGTTTCTTCTTTTGGACAGTCAACACTATTACCCTCAGAACCAGAAACAAATTTTTAATGATAATTTTTCAAGGAAAAGTTTGCTTGGCACTATAACATGAGTTTCATGTATGCACTGTTTTGTTAGAGGAAACTAAATGCAGGAGAAAACTGAAGCAGGTTATTACTGAGCTTGTTCCTTCTCCTTCTCTTTCCTAATGTCCAATTTTGTAGTGAAGTAGTAGAGAGTGTGGCTTTTACTGGGTTGTGGATGGCAGCAGGAGCTTTGTCCCACACCTACAAGCACTGATAACCAGTTCACCATTATCTCTCCAAAGTTAGGCCTATACCCCCAAAGGCCAGCCTGGGGATCATCCTGCTGACTTTTCATGGGGAATTCACCCTGAGACCCACATGGTTCTCCAGACAAATGGACACTAGTCCAACCAGGAGGCAAACCCTTAGTGTGGTCCCACCACTTTAGTGTTTTATTGACCTTCAGTGTCCCCCCATGCAGCAAAGCCCTGTACTGGACCTTGGGTAGAAACTACAATGGTGGAGAGAGGCTGCACCAAAAAGCTGTTCCTGGTACCTTTCCCACTTGCTATTCTCACAGAATACACCCCAGACAGCAGATCCCTTATCAGAACTCGTGCAAAATTTAAAAATGGCTTGTAAGGTCTTATTGATCACTCGTCTCCAGGCGGTTGGACCAGACTTTCTTCCCAATGCCCAAAATTATGTCTGAAATCAATTTAGGGAATGAGCAAGTCTTTTAATTAAAACAGTCTGTTATGATGAATCTGTTATTACAAAGTCTTACCTATGTAAAACATTAATAATAAAAATTTCATTTGTTTATGTCAGCACCAGGCATTAATTTTTAATGGCAAAATGTATGAGTTATGAAAGGCATTAATGCAAAACAAATCACCAACTGAGAAGGGAAAGGAAATCCATTTTTTAGGGTAAGCAGTGGGAATGAAATATTATTGTGGTTCTAACCTGAGAAAAAAAATATTTCTTGGGGCTCCAAGAGCAATTAAAAAAAACCCTGGGTTTTATCATCATGCTTGATATTAGTTCTATACCCTGTTAAGTTTGTGTCCCTGTCATCCAGCCCACATCTTGATGCCTTCCCTGAGGAGGCCTTCCACACAAAATTACTCTAATTGCCATGCAAGAGACATGGAAGCAGACTGGATACGTGTGACATAATAAACATCACTGTCCTGCAAGTGGGTGAGATCACAGAGAGCTCAGAAGTGCTTGTTTGGTGGGCCAAATTAATCATGGATGTAAATGGGAGACACTCTGCGAGTTAGGACTCATTCCTGCTTACACCAGGGATGAAATAATTCCAAGTGTGACTTGCCAACTCAACCCTACATCTTAAGATTAAAAATCTGCTGAAAAACTAATTTCAAAATGGAGTAGGAGGGTATTGGTGGTCCTGGGCTAGTCCTGGGTCCAGGCAGAGCTACTGAGAAATTGTAGCTTTTGATCAGATTTTGCTTCTGGAGCACCTGGCACCCCTGCACCAAACCCTCACTGTCACAAAGGTTTCACAACAGGGAAATGCTATCAAGGCCTGGGCAGAAGGAACATAGAAAATCCTCAAGTGCTTGGGGATCAAATCTCACTGGTAACTGGCCAGTTCTTTAGCAGAACTTAGACTACTGCATTAAAAGTGCTTTTGGTGTCTTGTCCAAGGTGCCAAGAGCATTCTTTACCCCATTAGGAATCTCCCTGATTTGAAGTTAAACCATGCAAAAGTGAAGAGTGGGGCTATGTGCCCTTCTCTCACTGGAGTCCTGTGGGAACGATGGCTAGAAGGGCTTTGGAGAACATCCATGAATCCTGGAAATAGCATCTGTGCACAGCTCAGGCACATCTGGGCCCAAATTGTTGTGATAAAAACAGCAGGGGGCTGGAATTTTGTTCTGCAATGAGAGGACAGAAAGCAGATTCCAGAGATGGGACAGTGTGAGAGTGCCAAAGCAGGAGTCAGACATCACTTGGCTGCTGCTCAAAGGGCTTTCAAGAGCAACACAGAACACTGCCCTGGCACAAGATAAGTAATTTTTATCAGTAAAAGTCTAGTTGTGGCTGTTACAGGACTGCTATAAAGCTAAAGAATGGGGCCATCATCTGTTTTCAAGCTCTGTGGAACTGTGCTTTTCTTTTTTTCCCTAGTTCAAACTTCAGCAAAATAAGCAACGTGTCTTATAGTTCCTATCTCTCTCCCACACTATTCCTTTCTCCCTTTCTATCTTTTTTCTTGTCTCAATCTAAAAAAGTTGATGATATTAGCAATAAAGCAAGAATTTAATATCATCCTACAGGGTGCTACAACAAACTGCCCCTTGGTTCCATCGATTCCACAGGCCTGAAATATGGGAAGGCATCTAAGGGGGAAGAATACAAGATGAATTTTGCAGATATAAATTCTGTAATATTAGATTGCTCTGAACAAGCATCAGGGCTGTGTTGTACCTGTCCCTCTGATGTCACAGGAGCTTTATTAGCTCAGCAATAGGTTCCTGTTGGGGAAGGGTTCAGGGCAGACCACAGTATTTCATCTCAACAATAGCCCCAACATTACAGCATGTGACACATCCAGTGCTCCATGTCTCTGATACAGACACACACCCACCCTGAAGGAAACAAAAGCCTGCCTGGGAGCAATGTAAGGCTGCTGTCTTAATCCTGGCATCCACGTGTGAGGTGATGTAAATACAGGCAGGGTTGTCACTGTAGATGAGAACTCACTGTGCCAAGTATCAAACACATGATATGAGAAGGAACTGCAAATATTTGGGATGTGTGGTGCTGTAATCCATTATTTCTTTTCACACACTCACCTTTCCCCTCCATCTGCAAGTATCCATTCAACAAGGCTATAAAATAATCAAATCTTAGGCTTTTTCTGCTCTGTGATGTTTAGACAGTTAATTTTCAAAGTTCATTGAGTAATGAGATTTGTTTTACCACCCAACACTCAAAAGTCTATCAACTTGCTTTGCCCTTCCTCTTGAGGGGAAGAGACCAGATCACACCAAGAAACTTCCTTACAGCTTCTCAGTCTTGCACTTTTCTTGGCATTTCATTCATATTAAAAATGAAATAGGCTCCATGCCATCCTCTTAACCCTTGAAATTAAAGCCAGAGGAGGAGCAAAACACTTCATGGCTTCCTTCTACCACATTAGGAGTTGGCTTGGACCTTCAGCATTCTTTCATTAGAAAATCTGTCTAATTTAAAATAATACACAAAAGGACAAGGATAATGCCCGCATGCAGAGCAGAATAGTAGTATATGCAAAAAAAGATGTTTGCCTTCTCTTTAGCAAGGATAATCTGGTTATTAACCATTAGTTGTGAAGGTGAAGTCTCATATCCAGGTCCCTGAGCCCACATTTGTTGCAGGAACAGCATCATACAAGTGTTGTTCAAGCTGATTTATCTCATGTTAAAATGAAATTAAAAGCCCTGTAATGAACCAACAAATTGAAAAGACAGAAAGATGCATTTTTGGTGCCATTTTTCCCAGAATCTCAAAAGGAGGGGTTTTTTTCTATTTCTTAGAAATGAGAGTGGAGAGTGGGGGAAATGAGCAGTTTCTGGCCTGGGTTGCTCAAGCCACAGACTTCCTTGAAATGCAGCACAGCCTAGTCTTCACATAAGGAAGTTTGTGTATAATCAATAAAAAGAACATGAAATATACTTGAAAAAGGGAAAGGGTCAGTGTTGACCATCATCATTCTTTTTATTTATTATTAATACCTGCTTGCTGGAACTCCAGCATCAAGAAATACAGAATACCAGGCAAAACAGAGACTCCCCTCTCCACTCCCATCCTCCTCTATCTCCCTGGCTGTTTATTTTTCCTGTAACTCCAACCCTTGCAGTCCACTGTTACTGAATCTCCTGGGATTGTGCCTAAAGAGGTTTCCATACCAAGCTGTAGTCAAGATTCGTTTCCTGGAACTGCCAGAGGGAACAATTGTGGTAAGGGCTGACAGGGTTTTCAAAATTTCCATCTCCCAAGTCTTGATTTGAAAGACAGATGTCTGCTAAGGAAGGCAGGAGCCTCCCTTGGAATGAAACCCCCCTTCCCTCCAAATTATTATAATTTTGAAATCAAGGGGCTTTCGGGCAAAGATATCGGGAATAGGAATAACAGTTCTTTACATATATATATGAATATATATATATATACACACATATATATATATATAAAACAAAGAAGAAAAACACTGGTTTAAACTGAGAGAGTCAGATACGACCTGACACCCTGATAGTCAGGGTAGTGGTAGCAGTCTGATAAGATGGTGGCTGCAGTCCTCCTGAAATGATGGATGTGGTTCAGTTGTACTTAGTGAACAGTCAGAAGGTAACAGAAAACTCTGACTCCAGAAGTTTGAAGAAGCAGGAAGTAAGTCTTTTATTTCAGCATACGCTTTATGTTTTTTCATTGTGCAACAAATAAAACGATTGGTTAAAAGAAAGAAAGACATCCCCTAAGTACAATAGACTGGAGCAGGGAAAACACCAAAGCAAAATAACAG
>VZTN01033664.1:127006-143033 GCA_013400515.1 Erpornis zantholeuca | reverse complement strand
GCCCGCACAGCCAACCTCCCCCGCCCCGGCTCGCCCGACCCCCATCGCCGTGTGGCTACACCCATCGCCAGCGTCCCAGCCGCCCCCATGGTTGTCACCATGGTGTGTCCCCTCGTGTCCCAGAAGCCCTCATGGGTGTCACTGTGCCGTGCCGTCCGTGGGCTGTACACCCGACACGGGTGTTGCTGTGGTGTGTCGCCCTCCGTGTCTCAGCTGTTCCCCCCCACCCCGAGTGTCACCGCGGTGTCCCAACCGCCCATGTCCCACACGGATGGGATTGGAGTGCGTCCCTCGTGTCCCATCCACACCCACGGACGTCATCCTGTTTGTACCCGCTCCACGTCCCACCTGTCCCCCACAGGTTTCACCCCACTGTGCACCCCGTGTCTTAGCCGCACCCATGGGTGTCACCATGATGTCCCATCCACATTACTGTGTCCCCCTCAATCCCCACCGATTCCCAACGGGATGTCACCATCCTCTCTTTGGGGTGTCACCCAACTGTGCCTCCTCTCGCCCCCCTGTTCCACGAGGGGTGACCCCCTCATGTGCATCCTCAGATCTCAGCATGTTCCTCACCCGCCTGTCCCTCTGCGGGGTGCCCATCCCTCTGCCCATTCCCCCCATGGGATGCTCCCCTGCATGTGCTTCATCCCTTGTCCCCAGTGTGGGGTGTCCCCCCGCAGGTACCCCATCCCTCTGCATCCCCTGTGGGGTGCCAGTCCCTCTGTTCTCCCTTCCACAGGGTGTTCCCGGAGTGTTCCCATCTCTCTGTCCCCCCGTGGGGTGCAGCTGGCAGCAGGTCGCAGCAGAAAGTGTCACCCCCGGGTAGCCGAGGTACAGCGGGGGGGACTGAGGGGTGCAGAGTTCCCCCATCCCAGCAGCACGCCCGGGGGCACAGGGAGGATTGCTCTGGGGACGAGCCCCAGCTCCAGAGCCCCGGAGCCGCGGGCTTCCTGCCGCCACCGGGAGGGACCTCACGGTCCCACAGCGGGACATCGCTGAAATCCCCCTGAATAAACAGCAAATAATCGATGGTCCGATAAGTCAGCCGGAGGGAGGGGACAAATCCCGAGGTTTGGCCCCGCGGGGGGGGATAACACACTTGGCCCAGAAGTTTCCTGCTCAACTTTTTGCCAGAATTTTTTGCTGCTGAGGGGGAGAGTTGTTGTTGGGTTTGGTGGGTTTTTTTCTCCCCTTTGAGTTGTGGGCACTGAAATATTGGAAGTTTAAAAAAAAAATCCTTAAATCCCCACTCCTCAGCTGAGAGCAGCTTTCCAGGGACAAACAGCCCAAAAAAAAACCCACCACCCCCAATTCCCGCAGCCTTTTCAGTTGCCAGCAAAATACCCAAACCCTCTCAAAAGCAGAAACCCTGACAAAAATGAAACTGGGTTTGTGTTGCCGTNGGGGGGGGCGAGCGGCGCGGATGCGCTGTTTGTATTTGATCCACGTCTCGTTAATTATGCGCCTCTCGCAGATTTAGCCACCGGGATTTGCAACCGCGGGTGCTGTGACGATGCTCTGGCTTCCCAAAAAATCTCCCTCCCGGCTGGCAGTGATGAGGGAGCACGATCCCATCCTCCTGGGCACCCTTTCAGTGTGCTCCCCACCTGCCTCCCTCCACAATTCAGCCTCTCAGCCCCCCAAAAAAGGAGCAGAGGAGCCTTGTGCCAGGCACACGGGATGCAGGTGGCACCGGTGACACACGAGAAAGGGACAGCATCCCACCAGCACCACTCCAGGTGACACTGCCCAGCATACAGCACCATCTCACCCACGTAGGCTTCACCAAGGGCTTTTTCTTTGCCTCTTTTCATCTATTTTTAAGGGCCTGACACAACCCCCTGCTGCCACCATGAACCACAGGGTGTTGATGTCCCCTTTGCCAAGGCAGGGCCTGTGGCAGTAGCACCTGGAGTTTGCCACTCACTGAAGGTCCCCAAATGCAGCAGCATTTCACTTTGTGTTCACTTTTCACAGTGTTTGGAAAACTTAGGTGTGGGCAAATCACACCTGAGGTCTGGAATCCTCAAAGAGAAGGGAAACCGAGGCACAAAGTCAAGCTTGGACTTGCTGACAGTGACAGCAGCACAGTGGCTTCAGCCCAGTGCCCCCCAGCAAACCTCCAGGCTCCCCAGCATTCCCACTGCCCAGCCCCACAGTGGGACTCCCCCAGCCACAGGGAGTGCCCCAAATCCAGAGGAGGGTCCCCCAGTGTTCCCCCCAAGACAGGCAGATCCCCACAGCACAGGGACAAGGGTGTCACCCTGGGGACACCATCCCTGAGCCTCCATGGGAGCCTTTCCCCATGGCATTCTAGGAGGATGAGGATGGAGGGCAGAGGGGACAGAGATGGAGGGCAAGGGGGACAGTGGTGGAGAGTGAGTGGGCCAGAGGTGGAGGATGATGAGGATGAAGAGCAAATGGGACAGGAAGGGAGGGTGAGAGCACAAGGATGGAGAATGATGGGGCCAGGGTTGGGAGGTGAGTGGGATAAGGTCGAAGGGTGAGTAGAATAGGGACAGGGATGAAGGGCAAATGGGACAGGGATGAAGGGGTGGAGAGACAGGAGAATGATGGTGCCAGGGATGGAGGACACAGCACAGGAATAGAGGGGGCAAGGGGACAGGGCAGAAACCTGTCAGCAAACAGCAGCGCTGCCCCTGCTCACTGCCTGCCAGAGCCAGGGCCAAAATCTCCCCTGCCAATGCTGGACAGTGGGACCTGGCACTGGGGTCTGCACTGCCCCCTCCCCAGTTGGGGAACAAATCCAGGACCTCTGCCCAGCTCCAGGAGAAGAGCCAGGAATAACTGGGGGTGGGACATGGAGCGGTTACAGAGCAGCCTAACCCTGCAGTGGTGAGGGGGGGGTCATGCAGGTCCATGCCCCTCTCCCCAGGGTGGCAGTGGGACACCATGAGACAGTGGCTGGAGGGTCGCCAAGGCTGTGTGAGTAGGAGACGTGTCCCAACAGTCTCCAGAGCACAAACACACCTCCAAATTCCCAACCCCAAATTCCCCCAGCCCAGCCCCTGCCATCCAAGTGGGTTACAGAGCTGGCACTGTCTTGTCACCTCCTCCGTGCAGTGCTGGGAGTGTCCTGGTGGAGGGGACCCAAATCCAGCCAGATGCTGTGTCAGGAGCCCCAGACCTTGGTGACATCCCTGATTTTGGGGAGGGGGCTGGATGGGGGACCCATCCTCCAGGTGCTGTGTTGGGAGACACCCCCATCCTGGCAAGCTGGGGTCAGAACGGCACAAAACCCTTGGCCCTGCCGAGGTGCTGGAAAGCAGAGCTGGAGCAGCTGGTGTTTTCTGGGTGCCGACCTCCTAGAGCGTGGGTCGGAGTGACCCACCATCATGCTCAGCTGGCTGCCGCAGTGACACAGGGCTCTGTCTGTGTCCACCCAAGCCCAGGGGACACCGCAGCCCCTCGTCTCCCGGCTGGAGGGCCCTGGGAGTCCCCAGCTTCCCGGTTACACAAGCCTGGAGTCCCAGGACGGGGGTCCCCCGGGCAGCACGTACCCCTCCGCCGGCCCCCGCTGCCCCTTCGCTGAGCTCGGCTGTGTTAATTTTTAACCCCAGCTGTCTCCCACATGGCGGACGCCGGGCGCGCTGGCCCCGCTTCCCGGGGACATGCCGCAGGGACCGGCCACCCCTTCCTGGAAAGGGCTGGGGCGGGGGGGCGACGCGAGCCCCCGCTGCCCACGGGGTCGCTGGATGGTTCCTGTCCTTCGTGGGAGCCCAGCGTGCGTCCCTGGGGTGCCCGAGGAGGGGGACGCGGGTGCGGGGCCGGCGAGAGGCACCGGCCTTTGTGGGCGGGGGGGTCCGCGATGTCCCCCTGGCTCCTGTGCAAACGGCAGCGGCCGCTGCCCGGGAATGTCCTGGCAGGAGGGACCCGGGCCTCAAAGCAAACAGACGCCGCGCCGGCGGTTGGGAGAAGGGCAGGAAGCTGCTTTCGCTCTGCCCTCTCCCACCCAGGCACAGCGGAGCCAGGGGGGAGCGGGCTGTGGAGAGCCCCGGGAACTGGGAAGCATCCCCCAGGCTGCAGGAAGGAAGCACGGCCAGACCCCCCACCCAAACCGGCCCTTCTGGGGGCTGAGGAGCTGCTCACATCGTGCCAAGGGACACCGCGGCCATGCGGGTGTCCCAGCCTGTGCCAGGAGGAGGGAGAGCGAGCACAGGGGGTCTGTGCCGCAGGGGCGGGTGGGCTGTAGCCAGAGTCCCGCCTACGTGCCAGGCAGCAGCAGAACCACGAGGACACTCGAGCTGCAGCGCTTCCACCTCCGGGGACCCTGGCAGGCGTTGGGAATTTTTTTTTTTTTTTTTTTTTTTTTGAGCCGGGGATTCGCCTGGAATTCAGACGCCCACGTGGTCCAAAATAGCCTGGCTCCAACATCCGGAGCGCCCTGCAAAAGCCATCTGCCTGCGCAGGCAGGGCGGGCAGCCGCGGGGCTGGGGCACGTCGGCACACTCCCATCCCATCCCTTCCCTTCCCCTGGCTCCTGCTGCCTACGGCTGCTGCTGGGGGTCACCGAAGCACTGCCCAAGCCGCACCGAGGACAGAGGGACAGGCAAGTGCTGTGGTGCATGGCCAGGCAGGGGACACTGCTCCTGGGTCACATTAACACCGGGGTTTTCCCAGTGCCTGCAGATTTTTGGCTCACCCCAAGCTGCTGCTCAGCAGCCGGCTCTGGGAGGACACCAGTAACATGAAAACAGCCATTCTCAGAAACAGAAAATGTTGCCCTTCAGATGGGAGCTGAAATGCAGAGCAAGCCAGGCTCCAGGGGGGAATTATTGCTGCTCCACCCATGTCCTCCCACATTTCATCCCCTGGCCAGCCCTGTGGTGTCATCTCAAGTCCACCCCCAGCCCCTGCTGGGACAGGATCCTGCAGCCCCAGCAGGGATGGGAGGACTCCTGCCCCATGTAGTGCCTCCTGGTGAGCCCTCACCACCAGAGCCAGATGGGGCTTTCCAACCCTCCCCTGCCTGTCCACACAAACAAGGAGACAGAAAGGTCAGAGAAACTCTGATTTTAAAAACAGACGTGCCAGTTACATGATTTCCACTGGAAATATCAAAGTTACTTATGGCAAGAGCTAATTTGGGCACACTTGAGTCAGGAGCTGTGGAGAAATGACTGGGAAAGATGCTGGCCTCCTCCTGGCCCCTGTGGCAGCCAGGTCATTGCCTCCTGCCCAGTGCTCCACCCCCATGCTCCTGCACTTCAGCAGGCAGCAGGGATTTGGGATTCTCAGGACGATGGTGAGTGTCACCTGAGCATGTCTGTGTTTTATGGAGGGCCATGGAGAAGCCTGGAATGTGTAGCAAAAAATCTGGCTTGTGGCTGTACACTGGCCAGCAGTCAGCAGTGCCTGTGGGCACAGGAGGAGATGTCCTGTCACCTCCCATGGTCAGGAGACCTCTGACAAGCACATGGCTGGTCCCTCCCCTGTGAGATCCCACCTGGATGCATTTCCCTCCATTCCACATCCCCTCTTCACATATCAACACTGCTGCACCTTGACCAAGACATTGTGGAGGTGAACCATCTTTTCTTGCAGAAAGGACTTTGGCACTGGAACAGGCCCAGGGCAGCGATGGAGTCACCATCCCTGGAAGTGTTAAAAGACATGTGAGCGTGGTACTTGGGGGCATGGTGAACATGGTGGTGTGGGGTTAATGGTAGGACTTGATGTCCTTAGAGGGCTTTTCCAGCCTGCATGATTCTGTGATTCTGTGACTCTCAAAGGCTGCCTTCTCTGTTCGGGCTGGTCTCCTTTGCCCAGCTCCACCATCCTGAGAAGAAGTCATCCCCTGACTCCCACATGATGGAGCAGCACCCAGAACCCACCTCCTTCCCCCCTGCCCATAACAGCCATCAGCAGCAACACTTGACTGATGCTATGGAAGGGGCTGACAGACCTGACTCTGTGGGTGTACGAAGCTGTCTGTCCCCCCTTGGTCCCCTAAACACTGTCCACCATGTCAGCTCTGCACTGATCCGCATCCTCCAGTGGACTGTGATGTGTCAAAAGGACCAGTCATGTCCAGGCCACTCTTCCTCTTGATAGGAATCTTTGGGGCTGAGAAACAACTGGATGTGTCTCACATCACATCTGTAACCACCTAAAAGCTCCAAGATCTGTCTCCTCACTTTATCTTCAAGGGACCTTTCAACATCAGAGTTCAGCTATGAGGGCAGCACCCAGTTCTTGGGTGAGCTGAGGTGTGCAAGCCTCCCATTGAGGTCTGCTGGGAGATACCCTGTGCAGACAGCTGAAGGGCAGGAACACGGGGCTGCACTCAGCCACTGCTCCTGCTGTCAGAGAAGCCCTCTGGGACCTGGCTGGGGACTGACCAGCAGCCCTTCCCACCTGGTTGCTCTCCTTCCCTGGAAGCTTCCCCACACTCCCCACGCTCCGGGGATACTTCCACAGCCCCCCAGAGATGCCTGGCATCGAAAGAACTGGTATGTGGAGAAGAGCTAGGCCTGAAGCTCCGACGTGTAGCTCCATTTCTTCCGGGGCAAACACAACCCAAGAAATCACGGCAAAGAGCCAGCCTGGAGTTGGATGGGAACAGACCACCATCTCCTTACCTAGGAAGACCAACTGGACTTGTCAAGAGGAAAGAAATTCATCTACATCTCACACATATGGTCTCATCCTAATGGATATGTATGAGCATAAGGGAAGAAGAATAACCTTCTGGTTAGGCTAAGGGCTTGGCAGTTGAGATTTCGCGATGCTATTCTCAGCGCTGTCCACACCTTGCTCCGAAGCCTTAGAAAACTCTTTATCCATCCTCATGCCTCACGTTTCCATCTGGAAATGGGGCCGATACCTATTTTGTGCTCGTCGCAAAGGAGAGAGGAGGGACGCTTGGGATGCATCTCCCTCCTCAAGCGGCTCTTGTTTTGAGTTAAGGAGAGCAGGCAGGAGAGACGGGAAGAATGAAGAGCCACGAGGCATCTCTGGGAAAGCTCCAGCGCTGCTTAAGGCTGCCTGGAAAACTCAAACTTCAGTGGAAAGAGGGAAAATGGTCTTTTCCCAGCACGCTGGGGCAGCACAGCCCATCATCTCAGATAACCCAGACCAAACTGGAGCTATCAGAACATGTTTTCATCCTCGCCACCCAGCCCAGATGCTTCCTGGGCTCGACATCTTCCAGGAGGGATGCATGGATGTGCACTGCCCGAGATGAAGGAACTGCCCAGAAGCCCCTGCCAGGCTGCCAGCCAGGCAGGAGACAATGCCCTGTGGTGGGAAGATATTACATGTCAGCAAACATGCTCAAGGAGCATGGTGCTCAACACTGGGACAAACAGTGGCCAGTGGCCTTGCCTGAGGGACTCCAGGGGATGAGGTGCTCCATGGAAGAAGGTGCCCTGGGAGCCTTGGGGTGCTCCAGGAGATGAGCTGCCCTAGGTGATCCCAAGGGATAAGGTGCTCCACATGCTCCGAGATGCTCCACAGGAGGAGGTGCTCCGAGTGCCCCGAAGTGCCCCCAAGTCTGAGATACTCCATGTGCCCAAGATGCTTCAGGGACCCACAGCACTTGGCCAGGCTGGAACTGGGAGGTGTCACCACCTTTCCAGAGGTGGAGAAGGTGTCTCCTCACCAATTCCCCGCTGCTGGAAATCTCGGTGTCTAGCTATGCTCATACTGGACAAAATCACCTCCAGCCTAGCATGGCATCCCCCCCACCATTGCCCCTGCCCCAGCTTTCCCAGCCCCATGATCACCATAGATCTGTGGGTGAACCAAGGATGTCCCTGTCCATCCCACCTCCTCCAGCTCCCCTGCTCCAGCGCTGGCCAGGACCCTGTTCCCTGGATGGGTGCCAGCACGGGTTCCCTCCTCCATCTCCTCCTCCTCCTGCAGGGCATTTCTGCAGGAGCCCCAGCCCTGCAAGGAGAACACAGAGCAGCCAGAGCAGCTGTAAATCCTTCCCTGCAGCCCAGGGCTCTGCCAAGCTCTCCCTTCCACCCAAATTTATGGAAAAGCAGGTCCCTGCCAGCGACACAGCACAATTGTGAGGTGGAACAGGCAGTGCTTGCCAGCTGCAGCAAGGGCTCCTGCAGCCTTTCTCTTCTTCTTCCTCAGGCTGTCACCCTCGGCAGCCTGGGGACAGGCACGTCCCTGCACAGACAAAGCAGCCCCAGCACAGTTTGCCTCCCTCCCACCGCACTCCCCAACCTGAGCCCCCTGGGAGCACCCCAAACCTCGGGTGGGAGCATGAGACCCTCTATGGACAGGCAGAGCTGAGCCCAAACACCTTCTTGTGCCACCCCCTCCCCCTTGTGCCCCTCAGTGCTGGCTGGGGCGTGAGCCCAGACATGGGTGGGAGAGACTGAAGCATTCAGGGAGGGAGACAGGACCCAGAAGCTGAGCATCACTGGAGATTTTTCCTGGAAGCAAAGGTCAGCCACATGCCAGCCCCTTCCTCTGCTGCCACGGCAGAGGTAGCACTGACAGTAGACCTGAGTATTTGCATTTCCTGATGGCTGCGTGCTGAAATTTGCAGTTTTAATGGTGCATTAATGCTGGCTCCTGCATTTCATTACTTCTGACAGTGAGAAAAGGCACAGAGTGAAAATAGAAATTCCCCTCAATTAGGCCAGGCCAGCCTGGCCACCAAGTGCTGGCTCCTACCAGCCACCCTTGCACACAGCTCTGAGCCAGGCCCAGCAGTGACATACAGCCAGAGAAACCCCAGCATAAAACACCTTTCCTTCACTTCTCCTTAACCAAGGGATGCCCCTTCCCAGGTACAGAGGTGATCAGAACCCGCCCAGCCACCAAGCCAGGTGGGCTGCCCAGGATCCCCCCACAAATCGAGGGGTGCTTTGGAGAGGTGACTTCGTGGCCACTTTCCTGTTTCATGTCCTGTCTGCACAGGTCAGGGAATTCAATCTACTTTTTGCCCAAGTCAGACTTGGCTGCTGCTTCTTTACTGCAGCCTGGACACAAATTTCTGAGCCTGAGCTTAAGCATAAAGCACTTGGAAACCTGGCCTGGAAGCACAGGGAAGAGGAGAGCCAAGACTTGCACAGGCGAGCCAGAGGGAGCACACACGGTGTGAGCACCAGTGCTGGGTGTGTCTGAAAGGAGGGGTCAGGCAGGAGGGAACCTCTGAGGTGCTCATCGTGGGCCAGAGCAAAGCTTGCTGCTGGCCACACTCCATGCAATGGGCTTTTTGGGATGAGTTTTGGGGTGTCCAGCACACCAATGACCAGCACCCCCTGTGTCCCTCAGGTTCTTATTCAGTTCTGGGCCACTCATGACGAGAAAGACATGGAGGGGTTGGAGTGTGTCCAGAGAAGGGAACAGAGATGGGGAAAGGTCTGCAGGGGAGGGAACTGGGAGGCTCAGCCTGGAGAAAAGGAGGCTCAGGGAGGACCTTCTCCCTCTCCACAACTCCCTGACAGGAGGGTGCAGACAGGTGAGGGTCAAGCTCTGCTCCCTGGCAGCTGGAAATATGACAAGAGGAAATGGCCTCAAGTTGTGTTGGGCCTTTTAGATTGGATATTAAAGAAAAATTCTTCACAGAAGAGGTGGTCAAGCATTGGATCAGACTGCCCAGGGAAGTGGTAGAATCTCTGTCCCTGGAAATGTTCAAAGCCATGTGGATGTGGCACCTGGGGACATGGGTTAGTGGTGGTCTTGGCAGTGCAGGGTTAATGACTGGACTCAGTGATCTTAGAGGGCTTTTCCAACCTTAATCATTCCATATCCCTGTGTCCAAGCCTGATCCAAGGGCACATGGATGAAGTCAAATATCCCAGGGCACATGGAGTGCCCAGGCAGCATCATGGCATATCCCGTGGCCTTCAGACCTGCAAACATCTGTATCCCTACCCACTGTGCCCCTGAGGTCCACCAGCACCAGGGTGAGGTACCTGTCCATCCTCTCCCATGTTTGAGACCTGCAGAGGTCCCAGCCATCAGCACTGGGGGATTAGGCTGACTGAATGTGACTCCCCAATCCCCAAAACCCAATCCCTTCCACAGGTTCTCCAGACCCTCCATAACCCCGTGTGAATGTGACCCCATCAACTCTGTCCCCCAATCCAGAGAGGACTTTCACCATCCCCATGCCTTTGGGGTTCACCTGGGGGGGTCCCTTCCTGCATCCATCCGCACCCTTGGGTGACTTTCCCGATGTCCAGCCTGGAATCCCCGCTCACTTTTCCAAACCTGTTTCCATCTGCAGGGCCATCCTGCAGCTGGGTTTCGGCAGCACCCCACTGCCCAGGCGGGCCTGCCCTGCCTTTCCTGGCCATAAAACCAACGGGGCAGTGGAAATATTTCGGAAACACCTTTTACAGTTCTCTCTGCAGGGCTGCAGTTAACCCCTAAAGGGGCTGGCTGCCATCAGGAAAAACAATTTCATTCCAGCCAAATTATTTCACAGGAAAAGGCTGATTTTGGTGCCATTTTTAATGCTGATGACTTCAGCATCGTCCCCTCGGACTCTGCCACCTTTTCCTGTTCTCATGTTCTGCAATGACCTGGAGCTCCGGCATTCTCCAGATCAAACGTTTTCCCTCACTCCACATCCAGCAGATTCAGTTCCTGGGGGTGTCTCTGCTGAACTGCCCTGGTTTGTGGGGCTGTGGTGCTGCTCCATTGCGGCTCAGGTTCGGGATCGCTGCTGAAACTCAGCCCCTGCAGCCGCCCTCCGGCTTTTTTCAAAGGCACCTACAGAGCGTTAGGTCACCGAGACGGAAATAGCAGATTCCGGTCCAAATCAGGGTGATGAGCACATTTTGTCCAGCCTCTGCCCAGGTCCCAAGCATCCCAGCTTCTCCCAGCCCAGAGCCCTGTCACAGCTCAAGAGGGAACGCCCTGTGGGTGCCAGTGCCACACGACTGTGGGGCAGCTCATGGAACCGCTCGCTTTCAAGACCACTTCTACCCCAGTTCAGACCCACCTGAAAAGTCCAGTACCTGGCAAGGAGACTCTCCACAGCCTACTGGGGACCTGCACTGGTGTCCAGGCACAGTGGGGCAGGAGGACACAGTCCTCCAAAAGGCGGTTTGGCTTCAGACACCGCTGGGATCCTTTTGCTCTGCACGAACCACACAGATGATATCTGAGAGGGGTGAAGTTGATAAGCTCAGGCCATCAGAGCTTCTCGTGCTGACCTCCCGTGTGTCCCAGTCCCCTCGGCCGCTCCTGGAGACAGCAGCGCCAGGACGTGACATTCCCTCTGTTTTATCTTCACACATGGGCAGTTCTCAACAAGCAGCGAAGGGCAAACTCTTTCACCACCTGGCACATGAGCTGGGGTAGGGAGAAAGCCAGGCTGAGAGTGCATGTGTCCCACAGACATCCAGGAGAAGTCACACCTGGTCCCCAGGAACCAGCTTGAGCCCACCAGCAAGGTCCCAGGAAGGGACAGTCACTGACCAGAGGTGGAAGCCAGGCTCCTTCAAGCAGGCTGTGGCTCTGATTTATGGCTCCTGGGGCCTCATCCCAGGAGCGGTGCTCTGGTGCTGCTTTGGCCCCTGCACACTCCTGGGCCAGTCTGGGGAAGGGCACAGTGACTGGCAGATGCCCTACACAGATCTCACTGGAGACACTCTGCTTCTTGGATCATCCCAAATATCCATCTCCAACATGGTCCTGAGGAGGACACCGTGGAACTAGAGAATGGTTTGAGTAGGAAGAGATGTAAAGGTCATCCAGTTCCACAGGCAAGGACACCTTCCACTAGAACAAGTTGCTCCCATCCAGCCTGGCCTTGGCCACTTCCAGGATGGAACAGCCACAGCTTCTCTGCACAACTTGTGCCAGGGCCTCCCCACCCTCACTGGGAGGAATTTCTAAATTTCTAATCATTCTAAAAATCTCGTCTTTTTATTTTAAAACTGTTCCCCCTTGTCCTTTCCTCACCTCTGTCCCCTGCTCCCCCAGCCTGGACCATCTCCCCACGCTCCAGTTGGTGCCCTGGGATCCTTTCCACCAACGGCTCCCTCCTTCCTGAGGGCTCAGCATCCTCAACGGGTGCTTCAGAGGCAATCAAAAATTGCTATTTTTTGCCTCTGGGAGAATTCAACAGCAATTTAGAGAAGAGCCTGGGATTCAGGCCATCTGCATCCTGTCACACATGGCTTGACTGAGTCCCTAAATCATTCCGTGCCTCAGTTTCCCACAGTTTATACAGCAGTTTATACAGTTTATACAGTGGGTTGTCCCACTCTTTGTGCTCCCTCTGGAAACCCTCTGGGTCAGAGGCTGCCTCTTGGTGTGGGGACTGGCTCCATCCTGGCTGCAGAAATGAAACCTCTGGGTATCCTGCTGCAGTTGAGGGATCTGTCTCCAGCTGGGATGCTCCTGCCCTCCTGCAGAGTGAGGGCTGTGCTCCCCTCATTCAATTCCTTGGCACAGCAATTTCCTTTCCCCTTTTAAAAGTGCAGACTGTGGGTTTCCAGTAGCCGAGGGGTTGCCTGAATGCCATGATTTCAGAAGGATCTCAGTGAGGCCAGGAATGGAGCAGGTGCCCTCTGGAGCTCAGGGGGAAGGAGGAGAGAAGGCACCACCAGCCAGGCTGGGGCTGCAGGGGTGGCAGATCTGGAGGGACTGGTGGCCTTTGGAGAGGTGGGGTTATCCCCCAGCATCTCAGACACTCATGGAACCAAGAGAGCTTTGCAGGCACTGAGTCACTCCAGCCCTTAAAAAACCCAACAGTGCTTTCCTCAGTGCCTGGCAGGGCCAGAGGACGTGAGGAGCCTCCATAGCCCTCACAAGCACTGCTTCCCTCCGTGTTGCATTTCCCTCCCTTTCCTCTCCAGTCTCACTGAAAATCATCTTCTCCACCTTCTTCTTGGCCCCTCCAGAGCCCACATGGAGTCCAGAGCCCACATGGAGTGCAGAGCCAGGGTCTCCACAAGAGCCCTGCAGCAATGGCAGAGGAAGGTGATGGGTGAGCAGGGTTCGTGGGCTGAGGGGCTGCCCCTGCTCAGCTTCCTGAGGGACACCAGACAGGCAGTGCCCAAGGGAGCAGCTCCATCCCTTCCCCTGCGCCTGCACAAGGCGAGGGGAGATGCTGGGGCTCAGGATGGCAGGCAGCAAGCCCCATCCACACCCAAATGAACAGCGTGGAGTTTGCACTCCATGCCCAGGCTCACCGCTGGCTCCAGGCTCAGGGGTCCTGGTCCCACTGGACCTCATTTCACCTCCCCCAAAATTCCCTCCTCCCCACTCTGGAAAGGGCAGAGGTCTCAACTCCAGCTGAGGCACGGGAAGGTTCGGTGTGTCCTGATGGGATGTGCCAGGGAAGGTGGGAAACCACTTGCCTTCCCTGAAACTGGGAGCAAAGTGGGGAACTGCCTCCTAAATTCGATGAGTCCCAGATCTCACTGCCCATCCCTGGAGTCTGAGGCCTGGAGCCCCACGGGGAGGCATCAGCAGGCTCCCATGGCAAGGGGCTGGCCTGCAGCAAAGCCATCCTTTCCCAGAGCGCGTCACCCAGGGCACCAGTGGCCTGTCCCCATCATGGGGACACCCCAGCTGCGTGGGGGCAGGCAGAGGCAGAGCGCCCTGTCCCCCGTGGAACAGGGATGGAGGAACCGGCAGAGTTGCCATGGAGATTTTCTCCCTAGCAGATGCTCTGGGCAGGTGCAAGAAGAGGCTCTGCCCCCCTCGCTGTGCGGCACAATGCCAGCCGGATCCTGCAGAAACAGGAAGCCTCTGCAACTGCCTGCTGCCAGCCCAACGGCCACCACTGCCACCACTGCCACCACGGCCACCACGGCCACCACTGCCACCACTGCCACCAGCCTCACCACCCGTGTCTGTGTGGGGAAACTGAGTCACCTCCCAAAGCCACCCTGAGCTCCTGGCTTCACCTCCCCCAGCCCCAATGTGTGTGACAGTGGCATGTCTGGGGTGTTTCCACCCACCCTTGGGACACTCCAGCCCCTCTCACTGCCTGCTCTAGCTGTCACCCATTGCCTCCTTGCTGAGCAGGCTGCTCACACACAGCATTACCCAAAATATCACCCATAGGACCCCCACACTGCCAGTGCACTGGCATGGTCTGCATGGACAGTGAGCATATGCCAGGCCCCCGCCAGGACTGGAGGGGCACAGTTGGCCCCAGGGAGTGGCACAGGGCATCCATGAGATGGGTGATGCCAGCCCAGGGTTGTGACAGACACTCCATATCTCTTAACCCATGTTGGAGCACCCAGCCCTCCACCTTTCCTGCTGCTCCCAACACTTCTCCTTCCCCTTGTCCCTCCAACTCCTCATAGAATCATGGAATAACCAGAGCTGGAAGGAATCCACAAGGATCATGGACTCCAGCTCCCGGCCCTGTACAGACACTGAGCAATCCCACCCTGTGCCTGAGTGTAACCTCACTGCTCTATAAAACCACTGTCTGAAGTTCCCAATGCCGCGGCATTAGACACCTAAAAATCCCTTTCCCTGGGTTTTCCACGAATGCCTCAAAAACCACATCATCAGTACTGCCTTAACAGCCAGGCAGGGCACGGCTCCCCCGGCAGGTCCTTCCTTAGGAGCAGGTTTTGCCCAGGCTCTGGCCAGCCTTGTTTTCCACTCGGTGCGTTGCCGGTTGCGAAGCGGTTGAGGCAGCAGTGGGAGGGTTCCGGGAGCGACACCCACACAATCAAAAGCTGCTCTATCCAGCGGGGCCGAGCATTTCCGTGGTAAGGAGAGCCGCCGGGTTGTGTACCTAGCGCAGGGGCTGCGTTTCAAAACACGCCGGGGTCACTCTCCCGCTTGTGCACAGAGCCCAGGAGCGGATAATGGAGGCAGTGTTTGGGGCACATTTCGGCACTGTCGCGGAAATAACATGAGCCATCACTCCTCCTGCAGCTGCACGGCCACCGTGGCACCCTCCCACGGGCACCTGGGGAGACCACAGGCCTGGCCATGCTGGGATAAAGCCAAAAGAAGCCCCTAGCTCCATGGGTCAGTCCTCTTCCCAAAAACCCAAAGGCATTGCGGGTGGTGGGATTCTGCTGGGGCTCCTGGCAGCCCAGGGCTGGCAGCTGCACTAGGTTAACCATAGCAGTGAGTGGCACTTGCACCCTTGGGGACAGAGTCTCAGGGTGGCAGTGCTGGGTGGATGTCCCAAAGGGGTCCCGAAGGGGCTGTGGTGTCGGTGTCCTGGAGGGACACGTGCCCCTTCCCAGGGAGCAAATGTGAAGGGCAGCAGGGGTACCTGGTGTTGTGCTGGGTGCTGCTGGAGGTGCTGGGGTGCCTGGTGTGGCAATACCCAACTGGGTGCAGCCCCGGTGCTGCCCAGAATGATGCCCAGTGAGGTTTTGTGCCTGGTTCAGTGCCTGGTTCAATATCATCATAGCTCTGCCTGCTGCAGTGCCTGGTTCTTTGCCCAGTTTGGTGTCTAGTTTGGTGCCTGGTGCAGTGCCCAGTGCAGCAGTTCCTGGTAAGTGCCATGACCTACAGCATGGCCCAGCTTGGTGCCCAGTGGTTTGCCTGGTTTGGTAGCCAGTTCTGTGCTCACTGCAGCAGTGCCTGGCACAGTGCCCATTTCCGTGTGAAGTTCCATGCCCAGTTGTTTGCCCAGTCCAGTGCCCAGTCTGGTCCCTGGTTCTGCGCCTGGTTCTGAGCTTGATTCCATATCTGCTCCAGTGTCTGGGTCTTTGTCCAATCTGGTACCTGGTTCAGTGCCAGTTCAGTGCACGATTGTTTGCCTTGCCTGGTACCTGTTTTTTTGCCCCATTGCTTTCCCAGTCCATTGCTTGGTTGGTTGCCTGGTCTAGTTCCCAGTCCAGCTCCCAGTCTGGTGCCCAACTGTTTGCCTGGTCCAGTACTCAACCTGCTACCCTGCTCAGTGCCCAGCTGTTTGCCTGGTCCGATGCCCTGCTCAGTGCCAGCTCCGGTGCCTGGTTGTTTGTCCTGCTCAGCACCCGCCCCAGTGCCCTGCCCAGTGCCCGTTCCGCTGCCCGGCTGTTTGCCCTGCCCAGTGCCCGTTCCGGTGCCCGGCTGTTTGCCCTGCCCAGTGCCCGTTCCGGTGCCC
>VZTN01033664.1:80786-118746 GCA_013400515.1 Erpornis zantholeuca | reverse complement strand
CCACCGCCCCCCCTGGCCGGACCACGGCCAGCTGGCTTTGCCTGCATTTCGGCTTCAACCTCCCCCAAGGATTCCTAAATCTGATAAGGGAGGGGGGTGCTGCTTTCAAAGGAGCGGGGTTGACCTTTGCCGCTGCAACGAGAGCCGCATGGAGGAAAAAAATTGGCTGCGGCGAGCGGGGGGGAGCGAGCGAGCGAGCGAGCTGCTGTGGTTTTACAATCCCTAAATAACGCCGGGAGCTGAGCTGTAAACACATGGCGGTATTGCCTGAGCGTGTCCGCACCCCCCCCCCCCCCCCCCCGGAAAACCCCCCCGGAAAAAACCCCCCACCAAAAAGAAAAAAAAAAAAAAAAAAAAGGAAGAAATCTCCTGAATTATTTAGCGAACGGTTCCAATCCGACGGCTAATTCTGCCGGCAGACGCCGGCGGCCGGAGCCTGGCGTTGGGAGATGATGGCTATCGGCAGGCGCTGGCGGCGGGAGCAGGGTGGTCCCAGCCCAGGGGGACCCAGCGGCGCCGCAGGGGTGCAGGGCAGAGCAGGGAGCCCGGCCCGATGTCACCCTGCCTGCTGGGTGTCCCCGAGTCCCTGGTGACGGGGGACAGAGCACCCCACCAGCAGAAGGGGAGACGTTCCCACACAGCCCCTCTCCTCTGCTCATCCCACTGCGACACGCAGAGAGGAAACCTCAGCACCTGGAAAGAGCCCCGGCCCCAACGCCCCCTCCTGCAGCACCCCCAGCCCCGTGGGCACCCCAAAAGGCTGCCACTGCCCGGCCAAGCTCCCCGCAGCGCCCCAGCAGTCGGGGAGAGCTGTCACCCCGTCCCTTCTCACCTGCTTCTTCCCAATTTTTTTTTTTTCGGAAGCAACTAACACTTTTCTTTGAAGAGCAACAGATGAGCGAGACCCTCCCAGCGCCTTTTATGATGTTAAATTTATTGCCTGGCTCCACAATTGCCATTTTAATGACGAACGCTCCCACGGCTTTAACGCGGCTGAGTGCTGGCATTGAAAACAGAAGCCGGGGGGGACACGCTGTCTCCGGTCTCCTGGAGGAGAACGGATTCCAGCCCTTTTCCTGATCCTTGCACAAAGTTTTGCCAAACAGATAATGTGTTTTATAATTTCCAGACGGTGCTGTGCTGGTAAGGGAGGCCCTCTGCTGGCACCGGGCTGATGGGGAGAGCCCCGGGCAGCAGCTGGGAAGCACCACCGAGGCATCGAGCCTGGGAGACACCTCTGGCAAGGTGTGCCTGGAGAACCAAGCCTGGAGATCCGTGTCCAGCAAGCCACGCCCAAGGAACCTCCATTCTGGAGGTGCTGGAGAGCTCACAGAGGTGAGCACAGGGAATTGAGCCCATGGAAATGAGCCTGGGAAATTGAGCTGGGGGAACCAAGCTCAGGAAGTGGAACCAGGAAAGCGAACCCACAGAGCCAGGACCAGAGACCTGGACCTGGAGAAACGTGCATGGCCAGACCAGTCTTGAGGGTCATGCCTGTGCTGAGCCCATCCCTAGTCCTGCTCCATCCAAAGTGAGCCCTAATCCCTGCAGCTCGTGCTGGTCTGTAGTGAGGTAGCTGTGCACACCCAAAGGGAGCATCCCAGACCTTTCCTTGGCTAGGGAAAGCCCTCGTGCATCTGTCCCAGGGTGAGGGGGGTGGGACCACGTGGGGATGTCTGGGATGCTGGGAGGGAATGGGGGTGAGCAATGGCAGCTTTGCCATGGGGTGGGATGGACCTGCCACAGCTCCCACTGTGTCCCAGAGGGGGCTGGTGAACGTTCCCCCTCCACTGGGCACAGAGCCCAGGGGTGACAGTCCCCGCATCGAGAGTCTCCATGGTCTCGCTGTCCTCTCCAGGAGGGCATCAGGTCCCTGCAAGAGGACAAGGATAAGCCTGGAGCTGCGGTGTGGGGCCAGCCATGCAGACCCACACCGGGGATTTCAACTGAGGACATCGACTTTTATCAGCAGATGCTTTATTTTTTTTAACAGTGCCTGAAACTCGGCCTGGCTTATCAGGGAGATATTAAATTGCTGTTGGAAGCGACACCAGCGGGGCGGAAAAGCCATGCTGTGCTCTTACCTCTTCCCACAAGGTCGAGTCAGGCAGCCCCGGGGGACGACGCATTCGCCGCGTCCTTCCTGTAGCGAGGATCACATGTCAGAGCCGAACGAAGCCTTGAGAAAATTAAACCCGTGAGCTCACCGCCTTCCTGAGCGCAGGCGCCAGCCCTCCCTGTGGTCCCCGAGCCTGGGCTGCCAGCTGGGGTGACCTGGCAGCAGAGCCAGTGCCAGGAGAATGCCACCACCCCAGGGGGCAGCAGCAGTCCCCACTGGTGTGCCTGTAGCTAGGGTGTGCACTGAAGGAGCTTTGAACCCTGTTGTGCATCACTGGGTGATGGGGAAGGACCTTCCCATGGGAAGGAGCTGTCAGCTTTGGCAGAACACAGCTGGAAAAGTCTCCTGAAGGCCTTCAGCCAGATTTCCTCTGGGGATCCAAGTTCTTGCTTGGGCAAAGGGTTGGACAGATGGGTTCAGCTCTGACAGGTTTTGTCCTTGCCAGGGCTGTGCCCAGAGTTGGAGGTGGCCAGGCATGGGAGTGTGTTTTTCCTGGACAAGGTGAGTCCTGTTGCCTCGGCCCTCTGTGACACGGGGGATGCACAGAGTCAAAGAGAAAGGCAATAGAGTCCCCCAGAGAGCCTGTGTGTGAGTGGGAGGTCACCTGGGGAAGCCCAGGAGCCCCAAGCAGGGACTCCAAGCTGCCCACACCTCTCAGTCACCTGGAGCCAGCAGTGGAGAAGGGGCATCATGAGCAATGCTGGCTGGGAGGGACAAGAGGAGCCAAGACCACGAGTGTGGGATCTGGGGACAATGAGGCATTGCCCAAGATGGCAAGAGGAACAAGGGGACGATGAAGGAGATGTCCAAGGGAGGACCTAGAGATGATTGTCCATGGGGCTGTTAAGCCAGACCCTTTCCCAGGGTGCCCTCTGCTCTCCCAACTTTGCTCACGCTCCCCAGCTCAGAGACTTGCTCTTTCATCACCCTCTTCTTCCTTGAACCAACCCAGCTCTGCACCTGGTCTCTGCCCCTTCCCAGCCAGCCAGGAGGCATCAGGGCTGGGTTTTCACATTCCCACTGGGCATCCCCCACAGGGAACGGGGTTTCAGTGGACCCGTGGACCCCTGGCACAGCCCTTGGGGGTCTCCAGGTTCACCCATGGCACAGGCAGGCAGTGCACAAACACACACAGACCCCCTCTCCCTGCCACCACAGGGGCTCAGGCTCAGCAGCCGCCTCCAAGCCCTCCCCAGGACCACCAGGGACACATCCAGCCCTAGCCCTTGGCACAGCCCGGCCTGGGCAGGGGCTGCAGCCCCGAGCAGGCGGCGGAGGGACGGCAGCAGGCAGGCAGGAGCCGTGTGGGGATGCTCCAGCAGCTGCCGCCAGCACGGCTGGCGGATGCCCTTTGGCCAGAGCAGCCAGGCTTTTTTTCCAACCCTTCCCAGGAAAAAAAACAACCGAAGCCCCATAACAAGCTGTAGCGAAGCAGCGAGGAGGCGGCAGATAAGAGGCTGGAGCCGCGCGGAGGCCTCACGGAGATGAAAGGCGATTGCGAACGAGCCTCCCCATCCCCTGCGGACAAAAGAGCTCCTAAAATATTAACGAGGCCCCGTGTCGCCAGGTCCCCCGGCCCCCAGCGCCGGCAGGAGCAGGCGGTACCCGCGCTGCCGGCCGAGGGGTCCTGGGGGGATGGAGGCACAGCGGGGAGCAGCGCAGGATGCTCATTAATTACCTCCCTCGCTCCGTGCTGGCAAACGTGCCCCCTGCTTCCCTCGCCACCCCAGGGAGCCACTGCCACCTTCCCACCGGATCGGCGTTTAAAGAGCACGGAGCAGGGAGCTGTGTTGGGGACGGTGGCCCCCCCAGCACCCCTCAGGTGAATTTGGGGAGAAGTTGGGGCAGCTCATGAGGGTATTTGCGCTCCAGCATCAGGGTGGGGAATAGGGGGTGGAGCAGTGCTTGGTCCTGCCTTTTTTGTGTCTGCGTGTGGCTCATGCAGGCCCCAGGCTGGGGCCAGGGTCCCTGGGGGAGAGGGGTGTCCTGTGGGAGCAGCTCGGCCCTGAGGGGGGACACTCACGCTGTGCCCGGGACATCATCACGGCTCCTGCCACATTCCCGTGCCGGGGACCCTGCGCCATCGGCTGTTCCAGGGGCTGAGTGGGCTCAGTCCCCACGGGTCCCCATCCTCGGAGCCCACCTGTGAGCAGCACAGCCGGGCTGTGTGCTGCAGTCTCGGCCCTGGCTCTATTTCTCGTCGAGGACAGGGGTACCGTGACACCGGCAGCAGACCGAGCACCCTGGGGACTCGAGGTGACCTTGTGGAACAACCATTCCCCCGAGTCCGGAGCTGCCCCATTCCCTCCTCACTCCACGGCCCAGCTCGGGCAGAGCAAAGGGTTGGGTGCCAAGGGGGTGGCAGGAGAAGGGTGGTGTTTCTGCTCCTCCGAATGTGCCGCTGGAAGGAGGAGCGGGATAACAACAGCTCCGTCGCTGGGTCCGGAAGCGGGTCCACACGCAGCCGTCAGATTGGGGGATTTGCATAGCACAGATGGCAGCCCAGGAATTTCAAAGCATCCCCCGTGCCGCAGCAGCTGAAGGGCTCGGTGGCCCCGTGCAGCTGCCGGAGGGAAGCTGAGCTGCCCCGGCGTGCAGGGCCCGGCAGGCACGGGGACACCGGGCACGGCACGGCGTCCCCAGCACCGCTGCCCAGGGCCCGGGGGCTGCGGGCAGCCATGGGGGCAGCGATGGAGGGGGGACGGGGAGGCTCCGGCCCCCGCCGGGAAGGAGCCGCATGGAAGGGCTCCCGCAAGGGCTGGAGGGCACGACATGTGAGAGACGACGGGAGCTAAATTTACACGGCGGCGGAGTGAGCTGCCTCCAAGGAGACGTGATCACGGGCTATAAATACCTGCAAGGAAACAACGGGGACAGGGACGGTGAATTATTCACAGGCGCAAGATGGCAGGACACGGAGCGAGCCAGGCCGGGGAGGAGGGAGCTGGCGCCGAGGGGACACCCCGAGACCAGCCCGGCTGTGGGGCATCGCGGCAGCCAGGGCCGGGATACCCCGTGTGCCCGGCGCTCCTCGGTGGAAGAGTGAGGGTCCCAAGGGGGTGAACCCCAGCCTGGCACCCCGCAGCCCCGAGGTGCCGCCTCCAGGCGAGTGGCTGGCGCCAGGGATGGCTGCTGGAGGGAGGGGGTGGCCAGGCTGGGGGTGCCCCTACCAGACAGGGGGTGTTCGGTAGGTCCAGCATCTCCCGTCCTGCTCCTGAGTCCGCAAGAGGAGACAGCAATAAGGTGATGTCCCATGTCCCCTGGGATGGAGGTACCCCCAGCCTGCCCTGTCCCGCTCAGTGGCATTCCCGGGGGATGCTGAGCAGACAGCAGCAGGACAAGCCCTTTGTGTCCGCAGGAGACAGTTGGGGGAGGATTTGGGGGCTGGAGCGTCGCGGACCACATGTGCTCCACTCGGGGTTCACGGGCTTTCAGCGACAATAATAAACAGAAATAACAACTAGGTTTATTAGTGCTAATGAGAGCAGGTTCCTCAATGCCGGTGCTGGCGGTGCGGTGCCCCGCTGGCAGCGCCGGGTGCGGGAGGGATCGGGGGTTCCCCATGCCCGGCCCCGGCCCGGCCGCGCCGCTTCCCGGCCTCTGCTGCCCCCGCCCGGCCGCGGGGAGCGGAGCCGGCAGGAGGGACCCCCCTATTTATTTCCTATTTTGGGCCCTGCTGTGGGGATATTTCCTCTTTTCAGCTGTATTTTTCATCCACACCGAGTGAAGCAATAAAGGGGACGTGGCTGTCCCCCAGCCGCTTCCCCTTGTCCTAACCTCTCCCCCAGCTCCCGGCTTGGGATTCCATCTGTGCCCAGCTCCACTCCCAGCTGGAAAGCCTAAAGCTGCCCTCACAAATCATACCTGAGTGATAAAGGCCCCTTCACCATGGAGGTCCAGCTGCTTCTCCCCTGGCCATCCCAGCCCACCCATTCCAGGAGGACCTGTAAGGTCCCTTCCAACCCAAACCGGTCTGTGACTACAATTCCCACATCCTTGGTTCCCCAGCAGCACATCTACAGGGGGAACTTCTGCCCTGCAAGCCCCCAGCACTCAAGGGGTTCCTTGCAGCCTCCCCACAGCCCTTGCTGAAGGTACGACAGTGCCCAGGGTGCCACATCCTTGCTTGGAGCAGCATTCCTGCCCTCCCCGCTGCAGGCAGCTGCCTGCAAACAGAGTCCCCAGCATCCCTCCTCCTCCTGGGCCAAGCCACAGGCAGCCACTCCTGCCTGGTGAGGGTCTGAGGGAGCTGGAGGGGGCTGTGAGCTCCAGGGCCAGCACAGGACCGTGGCTGGTGTGATCCCAACCCCAGCTCTCCCAGCAGCTCAGCAAAGGCCCCAGCAGCTGTCTCAGACCCTGGCCTTTCCATGGGTCCATTCTTGCGGCTTCCTGAAGAAGTCATGGAGCTTCCAGCAGTCCCCCAAGGCAGGAGGGATGGATTCTCTTTGGAAAGAGTTTCTGGGTCTGGTGGTTTCACTTCAGGAGAAGGCTTGGCTTGGGTTTGAGGAAAGGGGCGTGAATTCAGCAGATCCCTTATTTACATGAAGAGGTCTGGGAACTCTGGGTCTCAGCTCCAGTTCCACTCCCACAAAAAAAATACCCTGCAACCAAAGGGAATGGCACAAGCTGGAAGGCTGAGCTAGGAGAAAAACCCCAAACCTAGAAACACCAAGTAGTTTACAATGGTTACACAGCCAAGGGCTCAGCCAGGAGGGTGTCAGTGCTTAAACGCTGCTAATGCAGCTCAGGCAAGGGCTGGGACATGGCCTGGCAGAGAGGCAACTTTGCCAGGAGAAAAAGGGAAAAGACAACAGGGAAATGGCGGAATGGGCTGAACAGTAGGAATTTCCATTCAGTTCATGGAGATGTGATGTGAGTCACCCCCCAGGGCACAAGATGCAGAAGAGGACTCAAAGCAGGGGAGGTTCAATCCCACTGCAAAGCCTCTTTAGTGTTGTAGGGCCTCAAGGGGTCTCACCAACTCTTTCCCGAGGCACATCCCATGCCATTCCCACACAGGACACCTTCCCTCAGCACTGGGCTCCAGGCACTGCTGGTGGGACATGCTCCCAGTTCTGCCCCATCTGCTCCTCCCTGGGGCTGGGCTGGGGCTGTCACCATCCCTTTCCAAAAGGCCTCTGGACAAGGACCTGGGCTTTTCTGGTGGGTGCCTAACAGAGGCCAACATGGCATTTTTGAGTGGAATTACTTGACCAAGGCAGGATTTGACATGAGGGAAGATTTTAGCATATAAATACAGAGAATCTGTGCTTACCTGTCAGCTCAGACTGCAGCGGTTGGACTTGATGATCTCTGAGGTCTTTTCCAACCTAAATGATTCTCTGATTTGAACAGTTACCCCGCAACAAACCCAATAAAATCCACTTGGCAAAAACCCATCCTCTCATGAAGCATGGATCCAGCTTGGATCTGGAGAAGTTCCTATAGCTTTTCCATCAGCATTTTCCAAGAAGGCATAGCAAGCTGAAACACTGAGTGCTTTATGCTCTGGTATTTAGGGTTACAACAAGAAAAATCTCCCACAGAGCTTTATACAACTGGTAAATCCAGCAGGGTCAATCCCATCTCTGACTCAGCAGGGTCAATACACAACTGAAGCTCACCTGACCCATGGTGCCAGGGCTGGGCTTTATCTCACACACCTTTATCTCTACAGTGAGTCCCCACATGCACCTGCTTGGACACAAGAACATCCAGGAGCTGCTGTCACCTCACTGTCCTGCATCACCCTGCTGACACATCCTCACCAACTGTTCTATTCCACTTGTTTTCCTGAAAATTTGAGCTGTTATCCCACAGTCTCAAGCAAAGGGGGTAAAAAAGAGGGTATAAATCAGGGAAGCTGTGCACAGGGTTAATTAGGGGATCAGACATGTTGGGACATCCTTCCTGCAGCTGTGCAGGTGATAGCCAAGGGTAAATTCTAAGTCCAGTGACTCTTTCCTGGAAGCTCTGGTGATACTGAGTTACTCCTCTGCTCTCTGCAGCTCCCTGGCAAGTAGGGGTCAGTCTCTTCTCCCAAGTAAGAAGTGACAGGACAAGAGGAAAACAGCCTCAAGTTGTGCCAGGGAAGATTGAGGTTGGATATTAGAGAAAAAGATCGTCACTGAAAGGGTGGTCAGGCATTGGCACACACTGCCCAGGGCTGTGGTAGAGTCACCACCCCTGGAGGTGCTCAAAAAATCCATGGATGTGGCACTTTGGGACATGGGTTAGTGGCAGCCTTGGCAATGCTGGGGGAACTGTTGGACTTGTTCTTGTGAGGTTTTCCAACCCAAACGATTCAGTTCTGACACCCTGCAGAATTCCCACTCCCCACGCTGAACTGGCCACGCACAGACCTCCCAAAGAGCCCCTGACAGCAGCACTGCAGTGACTCACAGAGCTCCAGGTCAGGGGGCAGAAAAATAATCACCATCCCAAGCTGTAGGAGAGGTTGTTTCAGTAAAACTTGCTAAACACTGACTCAAGAATAGCCACAAGGCAGGGAATCAAACCTCCCAAACAGCACAACTGCCTCGGGCGCCGAGGGGGAGGGGGAGCAAGGCAAGGGTTTAGACACAAAACACCAGTTTTGCTTAAGGCAGCCAGAAAAGCTCTGCAGCAGTGATTCCATGTCTACCTTTGCTCAATCAGAAGAAGGAATTAATGCTCCCTCCCTTTAGAACGCTGCCTTGGGCACTTGTTCCCAGCTGTGGTGGTCCAAGGCCAGCTTGTTCCTTTCTCCCAGCCTGGCCAGCCCAGATGCCTCCTCCAGGGCCAACACCAGAGCACGATGTGTCTCCCAAGACACTTCCAGCAGCTGGGGCTGGGCAAGGGCAGGACCACGGAGCTTCAGCTGGACACAGGGACCACAAACACTGGGAAGAGAGAAGTTTGGGATAGGTGCTCACGGCTTCAGGACACCACTTCAGTGCTTATTCAAAAAGCCAAATTTTATCTATACACCAACAACCTCCTCTTTCAACCCAAAGAAATGCTTTAAGTTGAGCAACAGAACAGATTTGCTCATGAAAGGACAAGAATGGTAAATACACCCAACCCCCACTCGCCCCGAGGTGGTTTCACCTGACTAGACAACAATAAAAACTAAATCTTCTCACATAGGGAAGGAGGGGGGTGGACACAGAGAGGCAGAAACACAATAAAATAGAATCTGTGGGTGCCAAATCCAGGGAAGAGAAAGGCATGAGTTGTGGGAACCAACAGTCAGGGCAGCTCCCGCTTCCCCCAGCACCCCAAGTGCCTTGTGCTCTGGCTCCAGAGCTGATCCCAGCCTTTCACAGGTGAGCACACTGGATCAAGGACTGGGGTGCTGGAAGCACCTCATAATGAAATCAGAACACCAACAAACTTTCTGTCAAGTCACATCTTCCAAGGAAGGGGACAGTGCTGGGCTTGGTGAGAGCATAAGGATTGTTGCTTGAAGACAGACAAACAACCCCCATGGCCACTGCAGGTCACCCACAAAGCACTGCCTGTGGGCAGAGCAAGCCAGGCTATGCAGGAAGCTTCAAAAACAAGATGCAGGTGACCAGAGATGGTTGAAAGAGGGACAGCATGGGACTGGAGCCTCGGGGAGAAGGGAGAGAGCAGCCATATGAGGGAAGGAAGCAACATGAGCCAAAATAAACAGGCAAAAGGCACAGGTAAAGCAAAAAAAAAAAAAAAAAAAAAGAAAAGGCAATCAAGTCAGAGAGTTTAAGGGAATTATTTAATGGTGATCAAATTGCAACACAATACAAGAGTACAGACAGTGTTAGCATGGATCTAGTCACACACACTTCCAGGTGAGGGAGGGGCAGCAAGGACTGGCTGCAGGGATCCCTCCCAGAGCCTCCAAGCGCAGTCACTCACACAGGGCTTGGTCTCCATGCATCCTGAGAGCTGCACAGTAGGATTTGTCCTGCTTTTAACCTTCCATCAGGCACCCTCGAAATGTTCTTGTCCCTGTTCCCTTGCAGGAAACCACTTTTGCCAAACCCCAACAACTGAGATCTCCAGCTTTTTGCTCCAAGCCTACCCGAAGAGCCACGGAATGGAAGGAAGCAGTGACTGTGGGGATGATCGTTTCCTGATGCCGCAAGGATGAGAAGACTTCTGAGGTTCTGTATTTAATGGGGACAGCCTTCCTGCCACTCAGATACACCTCCAGGCTTTTATTCTCCCAGGAGGTGACTTCCAAGCTCTGCCTGGATGTGCTGGCATTTCTGGAGCCTTAGCCAAGGGCTCCTCCACCTGGAATGGGAGTGCTGAGCACACTCAGAGGTGGTTTGTTATCCTGGTTCTTAGAGCAAGGTGACACGTTAACTATTGTGAGCAGTTTCTGCACCTCCCACACACCTGGGTTTCCTGCCTTGCTCCTCCCAGCAAGAGCTGCTCAGGCACAAGGAAATGCACCTTTCACTGGGCAGGGCTTCCCATCGACCTTCCCTCAGGATTCTCATCTTCTCCTGTACATCAGAAATGGGAACAAGAGCAGCTCTAGAGATGTTTTGCTGCTGCAGATGACCAAGACTATCAAAAAACAGCCAGGCATTGCTGTCTGCAGCCACAGCTGCCAAACACCAGCAAAGACCAGGCCTTCAGAGGCCTGGGACAGGGAACAGTTTGCTAAGCCCACTAAGGACACAAGATCATACCCAACTTAATCCTGCTGGTTTTTCCATATCATTCGATGGATGCAGACTGAACTGAAGAGTCTGAGGACACTTCAGGATGCAGCTTACTTGGAAGCATTGGGATAACATGTTAATAACTAAAAAGGTATTTAAAAATCCCTCTTGCCTTACCCAAAAGCTATGACAGAAATGCAGCGGTACATCCTACCACAGGACAAGCCACGTGTTTCAAGCACAGTAATCAGGTCTCCAACACTTCCCAGGATCAGCTCCATCCCAGTTTGCAGGTCCATGGAAGTTGGGCTCTGAGCCATGGGAATGTTTAAGCCAACTCCTGGACACTGACGAGTGGCTGCTCAGTGCTGAGCCAAGAGAGGCTCCAAGCCACATGGATCACACTCCTCCTCTGGGTCACTCTGAGCAGTGGACAGGCACTGATGAGCTCAAGGAACGTATCCAGGCACAGTGTTCCAGTTTTGCTGCCAGAGCTGGGGGGTTCTACGCAACCCAGCACTATTTTTAAATAAAACACACTTAGCACATGACAGGAGAAAAGGGAATTGCATGAACAATCTACATCCACAGAAGGCCCAGCGCAAAGAAAGCCATGCAAAGGAAAGCAAGCAACTTAAATTACTAAATCGAGGAAAAAACTGGACAGGGATGGAAAAGGTTGATGATGTGACCAGCTCAGAATTCCTAGAAAGGCAATGACCAGAGCCCCTGGCCTCATGTGGTGTTTGACATTAGAACATACTCAATGGACAGCTTCAAAGGAGCAAGTTTCTAGTCCCCAAAATAGCTAAGCTGGGTCAGGTTTTCAGTTAAATGCTAAAGGCTCCTCCACCTAGTTCACAGTACAACCCTCAACAACAAATGGCCAACCCACAGGAGGTATGCAGAGCACATCCTCCCATCTCAAACTTCACCAGACCTGCTTTTACTACACAACTGTGGTCCTGCCATCAGCAAAAAGGTCAGAACTGTTTTAACACTTCACTGCAAATGAGCTCATTCCAACACAAGATGTATTAATGCATCCTCCAAGCTGAAACTGTTACAGATCTGGGACTGTTTCAATCCATGTGTGACTTTATTAATGTTCTGTCATCCCCTTGTTTGTGGCTCCTGCCCCACCAGAAAGAGAAACCATCCTCCTCAGTTCCCTCAGCTGTCACTGTTCCCTCCTGTCTCTGATCGCTTCCAGTAACTGCCAATTTCCAAAGGCAGCCAGATCTGCCACAAAAATCATTCTTGGGTGATTTAACTGCAAAGGAGTTAAAGAGAACCACCCCAAACTATTCACAATCAGTGCAAGCCCCTCCCTGTACTTCTCAGTGACCCCATGGAAAAACATGGGAGGGCAACTCCACCAAGGCCGAGGTGTATTGGAGAGTCCAGCAGGAGGACAACAGGTCAGGAAAGGCAAGGCCATCGATCCAGACTGGCACAAACCCCAGACACACCAGCAGCCACCAGCTTACACTCCAGTTTTGATGCCACAGGTGTTATCCAGGGCCACAGGCTGCTTTCCAGACAGTCCAGACACCAACACCCTGTGGATAACATGAGTGCCATGAGTTTCAGGTGCACCAACCTGAGGTTTGCAGCCCTGCACACCAATCTCTCCCCCTCCCCTGTGAGCCTACATTGTCCCTCAGCAAGGACATGTGGCCACATGCTCCCTTCCCTCTCCTGGAAGCTCTGCTCTGCCCTGGAGCCACACTGTCCCCACACAGAGCAGCAGGGTCCTCGTGCCTCTGGAGAGGGACACAGCTCCCTGCAGGAGGGCTCACACCTGCCCAGCACTGCGACACCAGGACATCGAGAGATGAGACAAGAGGAACAGATTTAGACCAAAAGCAGTGGACATTTATTCCTCGTTTGTGCAAGAGTGTCAAGATGCATTTGGGAATGGCTGGGACAGACCCTGTGGCTGGAGAGCCAGCGGCTCCAGCCTCTCCTGCCCGATGGCTTGGGTTACAATTCTACTAAGAGGAGATAAACTTGCAGACTCACCTACTGTCACACCAACGATGCTGGCAAATACACTTGTATACAAAGAAAAGTTTCAAACTACATTTTTTCACTAGATTCAAGTGAAGACTTTGTTCAAAAAAAAAAAAAAGACACATACAAGTACAATTTAAAACTGTATGAACATTTGCAAATGTTTAGTGCAAAGTAATTATGTAAAAGCTACATTTTATGAAAGTTTGTGCTGATGTGTTTGGTAGGTTTTCTTCTTTTTTTTTTTACCCTTTTACATCCATTTTTTTAGTTACATAAGGTTTCACTTACCTACAGTACATATGCATTGTGTTAGGTCCCATGCAAGTGGGAGTAATACCATCAGGCTTTGTAAAATGTCACTCTGATTCTCATTTAGTAAACTGCTTATTTGGTTTAACAGTCAAGTTCCTGGCACACTACACATCCTGATTTCATCTAAGTGCTCAAGCTCCTGTTTGCCTCTTCAGGTGCCTTGTGTGATGCAAACCAAACTGCTTCACAACTTCAGCCCAAAAAGTATTTTTTAGAGAAATCCACCGTTAGTTTAAGCCTGTAACAAACTGCTCTGAAAATTAAAAGCCTATTCACACAAAGTTATATGTAATGACTGTAGTAATCAGTTTATTACACAGATTAATTAATTCTTGAACGTACAAGCTCCAGGGGAGCAGTTGGGTCTTTAAATACACACAAGTTTTCTGTCATATGGATTTTTTTTTTTACCCTTACATCCAGAAAGACCTAAGCAGTTAAAAAACTTAAGAAAAAATAAGAGCTATTAGCTAGGTATTAACTGAGAAACCACATACAAACCAAAAAAAGTATGAAGGGAGGGAGAGAGTTGAAACAAATCAACATCACTTGATGCACTAATAGCTCCAATCCATTTAAATGGTGACCGGTTAAACTTAGACCTTAAACACAGGATGTGGGTACAGTTTCTCATTGGTCATAACATTTACCTAAGGTGTAGGTCCTTCAGAATAAAATGAATACAGAAACAGCTTCAAGTTCTTCACCTTGCTTTTCATAACTGTTATGAGTTTAAAAGGATTCCACTTAAAATCCTTCATGGATCAGCAACACTGTCCCTAAAAAATCTGAAATCCACCAGAACTCTCCCCATTCCCATCTGATTTCCCAATTTAACTCATCAAGGAATGCTTTTAGGCTCACAAAGTTATGACTGAAGAACCAGCTTTTCACACACACACTTCTCTGCTAGGAGTCAATGTTGGTACGGGGAAATACAGTATTTCTAGTTTGTTGTTCCAAGTATGTACAACACGCAGCACTGCTGTATCAGGTAAACATGTGCACAGGGGAAGATGAGGCGTGGGCTCATAGAAAGCAGTCAAATGGAAATCAAAAGGACTTTCTCTTTCAGAGTTCCCCTATCTTTATTTGTAGAGGTTATCCAATAATTTCTTTAATTACATCGCATACTTCTGAGTCCATTCCCGAGCTATTCTGTTGTACCTGTATGTATAAAAAGAGGATTTACTTAACATGGCATCTGCACAGTATTTCAGCTCCAGCACTCTACTCTACACATGACATGAAATCACTGTACTATCATCAGTTTGTAAAATTTAAGAGCAAAATCAAACATTAAGCAAACAGGGGAAACAGGAAAGCCCACAGTGCTTCATGGAAAAGAAATATCTGGTCATATTTACAACAGCAACATGAGATCTTTGTGATTGGAGGCACAAACCAGAGCTAGAACAGGGCTGAGGGGAAAGGATTTTCAGGAAAGCTTTATCTGTGCCTCCCCCAGCCCCATCTGCTGTGTCCCTGGGGAAGCTGTTATTGTAGGGTTTTACTTGGTCATTCTGGAAAATAGATTAATGTGTTCCCCCATCTCCTCCTTCCCTTCAAAGTTAAGGCCAGTACCTGCCATCAACTCATCAGCTAAACCCCAACAGCTTTATTTCTTCTGACACATTTGGCTGTTTTGATGACTGTCAGGACACAATGATTTGTCCATCAGAATCTTTTCATTCTGAAGGCACGATATAATTCAATTCCAAAAAAATCTGTAGCTTTTGCACCCAAATAACCTTTACAGGCAGGGGAAGCTCAGGATACTTGTGTAAAACAAAGCAGTTGTGTGACTAACCACACTGCTGAAATCCTCTCTCTGACAACAGAAGGCAAGCTGTTCATATTCCACGGAATTTGTAAAGACACAGCCTGAAGCTTCCTATAGTTACACAAAGTTGGTTTGGTGTTGGAATTTAGTCTGTAGACAATGTTCCTTAGCTTAAACAATTTGACAATCCACTCATAATTAACCCTCTCCTTTATATCACTGCTCAGAGACTACATGAGGAGAAAGTCCTTCTGTTTAAACCCAAAATTTATTTCCCTATTTTTGGAAAAAATAGGATGGAGTCCTACACACTTGAAACTGCAGATAATCACTGCAAAACTGTTGATTGTGTCTCCAAATATGTGCTGCTGGTCTTGCAGCTCTCAAAAACAGGATGTATAAACTTCTCTAACACTGCTCCTAAAGTATGCAGTAGAGAAAGCAAATTTGTGGACTGTTTTCCCTTCCCTGATCAGATCTGGAAGGGAACAGTGAGCTAGGAAGTGTTTACCACATTGCTAAACTGTTAAAGTGCTTGTTAGCACTAAAGTTTCTCTACACTTGCTTGAAAGTCTTCCTGCCCCACTTCTACACCACTTTTTCTTCCCTTGTATTGTCAAGAGAAGCTGAAACAGAGTTTTTGTTATTTCTTTGTAAGACTCCAGACCCAGAGCTGCCATGGAATATTCTCCCGTTGGAGTAACTTGCTCTCCCTCTGGTGGTTATATGGGATTAAAGCAGCTCAGATGGTGGCACTATACAGACCACAGGAAAAAAAAAACAAAAAAATCTCTAAGAAGATCACAGTTAGAGCTTTGATTTGTCTTTTTTTCATCCTCACTCTTTTCCAAGAAGCAGGTCCTGTCAGTTCCCCCTCGAATTCTCCCCCAAATTCCATGGCTTTTGGCTTCCATACTCACTTTTCTCTATCTGTTTTGTAGATCCGTGCAATCTCAGGCACTAAAGGATCATCTGGATTGGGATCACACAACAGAGAACAGATGGACAAAAGTACTAAGGAGAGAAAAGAGACACTGAATTAGTTCCAGCACAGCTGAGGACACCTGCACCAGTCAGCCCATGCACTTCCTTCCCCTCCAGCCAGTAGCATCAACAGCATTTAAGTTTGCCAAGAAGCACCATGTAATCCAGCTGAGTGATTTTGAACAAACTCCTTTTACCAGTGAACTACACAACATTTCACAACCCCAATATCACAATGAGTAACCTCCTGGACAGGTGTATCCAGCAGCAGCCTTAAATCACAAGGCAGAAGTGTTCTGCCTGAGCCTGGTACCTGAGAGTCCCCTGGGACTGATGCCTTAAAGTGGCTACATAAAAATAGAGATGTCCTAAGGCATCAGGACAACATCCTTTGCTTTTGCACCTGAAATTCAGCTGTTCCCTAAAGCAGACACCTCACTGTTGGATGACTTGGAGAAGCACTAATCAGAAGTCAAACAGCAGACAAGTCCAGCTGAGATGAAGGAAGCAAGGGCTGTTCACAGCTACTTAGGAATCACAGAATGGTTTGGGTTGCAAGGGACCTTAAAGCTCATCTTGCTCCATGCCCTGCCATGAGCAGGGGCACCTTCCACCAGCACAGGTTGCTCCAAGTCCCATCCAACCTGGCCTTGAAGATCTATTTAAAAATAAGCTAGTCCTGAAATGAATTGAGCAGCTTAATTATTTTCCAAACATAAGGAAAAAGTTGAGATGGATTAAGTGTAGAACAGCATTCAAAACGACCCAAGAATGCCCAGCTCCTTGCACTGCTGCCAACCACACACCCCTAAAATTTGAGGGTTTCACTATAAATACATAGTGTATATACCCTAGAAGGCACATCCCAATCAGCACAGTGACAACCCTCATCCATACAAGGAGCCAGGACACTGCTGCAAAGCCACAAATAGCACATGGACATTCCTATACTCACTGCAGAGAAGGAAGGAGAAGGCAGTAAGTTATAAGCAAAGCATATTGGGACAACACCACACCAGGCATGGCAGGGACATCTTGCCCCACTCCCAAAAATGCCAAACATTCCCTTCTCTCAGCCTGTTTGGATCAAACAGTGCCACTCCATATGTCCCTTCACCAATTGCAGCAAAGCAGTTGTCACAGTGCAGCCTCCAAGCAAGGTGCAGACGACAAGAGTGAGGAGTTTGAAGACACTAAACACGAATCTGCTCCAATTTCCATCACTTGCAGGAGGCAGAGCTATCTATTCTAAAAGAAAACAGCATGCAGCCCATAAAACCAACAAAGGAGTTAAGATAGGTTAAAAGAGAGGCCACAAAAGAGACCCCAGAATGGCTTGGATTGGAAGCCCCTTAAAAGCCACTCATTCCCACCCCCCCTGCCATGGGGAGGGACACCTTCCACTGTCCCAGGATGCTCCAAGCCCTGTCCAACATGATCTTGGACACTTCCAGGGATAGGGCAGCCACAGCTCCAATGGGCACCCTGTGCCAGGGCCTCACCACCCTTCAGAGAGAAGATGGAAACAGATCCAATATTCACCTCTTTTTCAAGTGGGGCAAGAGTGAAAACTTCCCTAGGTCTGAACTGAGCAAGTTGCTGGGTGTTGTGAGCACCAAGAACCCACAAAGCCACTTAGTTCAGTTTTCCCACCTGTTCCTGTAGACCCTTCACTAATGAATTATCAATTCCCAGTTCAAAGCTTATAAAACAAGTTTGGTAATAAACGAGTCTCGATTTAGGTGAACATATTTCTAGTCCTAGAAAAAAAGAGCAAACCTCTTGTCCCATTTCCTAGTTTTCCACAGTACACTTATGAGAGTTAAGAGCTTAATAATTCCCCACCATCAACTATCAGAGGGACCATTTACTGAGCTCCCTCTCAGAGCTTCAGAGTGTGCAGGAGGCCTGCAGGAGCCACTGGTCCTGAACTGCTGCCCCTTAGCAAGGCACACAGCACCTCTAGCACCTGTAGCAGAGATCCAGCACCCCATATAAATCAAGCAAAGACCATGTTAGTTCTCAGTGGGAACCTCCTCTGCAACCTCACAGCCAGTCAGCTCACACTGCTCCCAGTCAGGGTGGTTTCAAAGCAGCTGTTTCTCCAGCAATTTTCCTGTAGCTCATTTCTTTGTCTGTCAGACTCCACTGCTCTGGTCACTGAAGTTTCTCCAGTTGTAGGATGAGCAAGGCAGGTCCAATCTGTCCCCTGCCTTCACCAGAAGACACAGGAAATCCAATCAAAGTTTTCTGGTCAACTGCTGTAACTATTCCCTCAAGTTTTATCTTATCACAGTCCTTTAAAAACCCAAGGACTTTTTTGAACACAGTGGCTCAGCCTGCATCAGCAGAACCACACTGCAGGTCTGCCCATCACTCTCTGCCCACCCTCACACCCCTTTTCCCAACACTCAGCAGTTCACTTTTCAGTATCACTCCAAAAATACTGAATAAAAATGGGCACAATCATTTGGCTTCAAGCTGCACTGCCACATTCAGCTGCTTTGATTTATTTTTCTAAGTCTTCATTATTGCAAAACTATTCTCATTACACTCACTCTTGCTGGTGACTTCACTTCATTCCCTTTTTATCTGTACAGCCTCAGAAAAAAAAAAAAAAAGCATTCTAACTAAACTGGTTTAATTTTAATATCCTGCTGAACCCAGCTATTTGTCCAAAATCAATTCTGCAAGTTTCTCCCAAGGCTTTCCACTAGAATGCAGCACATACACATGTTTTAGACCAACCAACATCCAGAAAAACCCCTTGGAAAAGGCACCACCTCAAAGTTTGAAGTGCAAGGGTAAAGGGGAAGCAACCCTTACAAATGTCAGCTGTGTATCAGAGATCTTTGATGCATGAGAGTTAGGAGTTAAAGCAACACTGTGGAATAAGAGACTCAGCAGGCCACCTCCCTCTGCAGTAAGTACTACTGCAATGAATTCCACAGCAAATCCTTGACATTTACTAGTCAAATGACTACAACATTAATACTAGATTATAAAAAGAGAACTCCCAAAATGTTTTGGAACCATAGAATCAGGCTGAGTAGCTACACAAGGCAGGTGAGTGACACTTTACACCTAATCCTGCATGGCCATAGGCAAACCATAATCAGCTCAACAGCATCCCTTCAAGTCTCTCACTTGGCAGGGATGCACCACAAGTGTGCACTCTGAATTAGAGTCTGGATTTTTCTCAGTAATAGCAAAATAAATTTTACTTCCCATTGACTCAAGGGATTCATCTCTTGAAATAACTCTGTAGAGAATTATTTCTCATCTTATCACTCTCAGCTGTCAGAGCTGTCCAGTCTGTAGAAGAACACTAAGCAACTTAAACCACTGTCAGTTTAAAGCTCCTTTTCACTCGAAAATTGGTTTTGCTTTGTTTTATTTCACCAACCAGGCAGCCTGCTGACCTCCAACCCTTCAGCTACACTCCCCATCTATCTCTGCAGACAACAGATACAATTTACTCCTCAGTGTGCTTCCTGCTGCCATGGACTAGCACAGACCAAGTACTTCTCAACACCAAGAAACTGGGAGAACCAAACCCATCAAGCAGAAGGGCTGCTAACAAAGTGCTTCTAGAAAATGGGCTTAGCTTCCCCACAGAGCAATGATAGAAATGCATTCTCATCAGGCAGAATGAGCACTGAACACTTAAGACTGCTTGAGCAACATGCAAAATAAGGTCCACCCACACTGCACAACTGGGATCCAAGTTCCCACTGCGAGACTTTCCTTTACAAAGCACCTAACACTGGGAAATTCATGGGCAGTCTTTCTCCAGGCAGCTCCTCTGTGCTGAAAATCATGCCAGTGACAGCTCAGCTCTCAGTTCCAGTTCTGCAGTGCACAATCCACCTCAGCAGCTGCTCTGCTGTGCTCTCACACCACCAAGGTCAGCACATCACCCTCAATGGGCAACTGCACCTTCCTGCTTCTGCCCCACCTCAGACCAAGTGTGTGGGTTAGATGCAAATTCCAAATGCAAATTCATGGCTGGGTTTCCTCTGCTATGAAGCAGCTCAGTCACTAGTGAGGACAATCCATGATGTCAGCTCTCCACAGGTCCTTCCAGTCCTAGCCAAATGAGCAGTGCAGAACACAATTTAAAGCCCATCTGGCTATTGGAACATCCAAATTTTGGAGGCGTGTTAAAGCTCCTGGAACTCAGAGGTGAAGAGACTCTTAAAAGCAGCTGATCCTCATCTTCCAAAGCACAAACCCCAAATCATTCACTTTGTCTACAAAGCCTGACCAGTCCAATATTCACCACTCCAACCACCCCCTTGACACAGGGTACCAACCACTACAGATCCTGCTGTTTAAGTCTAGCTGGAATGCCAAACAAACTTGCTCCAGTAAAGCACTCATCCATGGGGCACTTCAGAGTAAAGAAAAGCAACCGAGGAGCAATGGAATCTCCAGCTGAATTCACAGAAGGGAGATAAAAAGCACTTATTTTTCCAAGGTAATGAGCTACCCAGAAGAAGCAGCTGGTTTGGTGCAGTGACTGCTCTCTAAAGAGGAGCCAATTTAGAATCCATCTAAGAGTAAAGGTCCATCTCTAAGCAGGCACAGAGACTGCACCAACAGAATGTTTGTTATACTACCAAGAAGGTGCTGAGATGGTTGCTCTGCACAGCAGACTGTCAGGACAGCAGAATGACACTCAGGTCTCCATCCTGGCTGGAGTCACACAGGAGTATCAGGACCACCTGATAATGAATGAATGGTGTCCTGCAGTGACACAGAGCAGTTGGATACAACAGGGAAGCATCAATTGCTGGCCATCACCTGCTCTGTTCTGGGTGAATGACAAACACTGTGCCAGGCCTTTCCAAGGAAAGCGATTTGTCACCTCCTAGAGACCAGGCCATGGGAGCTTTGGACATGTAACACTGGTGAGGAATTCTTTATCCCGTTTTGAAGGGTTTATCCAGCTGTCCTGCTTCTTGCACCAGCAAGGGTTCCTTAGCTGACCATCAGGCTAGCAGCCTCCACATCAAGATCCACTAATACTTCAATTCTATTCCTCAAAATCTGCAAAAAACCTGACACCTGGAAGGAACATTCTCCTACACAACCACTGTTTTTGAGTTTCAGGCCCCAGACCCTTGAAACTTGAGACTTAGAGTTGTCAAAGTTTTATCAGCACCAACAGGTGTTAAGCCTGCAGCATTAAACACTCTGAAAACACCACTGACCAAAAGGTTCAAATGCCTGCCTCCTGGTTGTGAACAGGCAAGATGCATCCAAATAAATGAAAGCAACTCTGGACTCTGCTTGAGTTAAATCCTATTTCTTAACCACAACCCCATTTCCAACTCCTCCAGCCGTCTTCCCCAGCCTTACAGGAAGTGTACCTTTAAATCTGAGCAGTTTAAACTTCTGGCTTCAAAGCAACTTGCATTCCTGCTAAGTCAGTTCAACAATTTCTGGTGACAAAAGAAGAAAAGTTAAGTGTTGCCCAGTGTATCAGACTGGTTGAGGTTGGAAGGGATCTCCAGAGATCATCTCTTCTCAAGCAAAGCCACCTAAGACAGGTTGTCCATGACAATGTCCAGAAGCTTTTGAGTATCTCCAAGGTGCAACAGCCCACAGCCTCCCAAGGCAACCTGTGCTGGTTCTCAGCATCCTCACAGTAAAACTGAAACATGAAGTGTTTCCTGCTGTTCAGAGAGACCCTCCTGTGCTTCAGCTTGTGCCCACTGCTTCTCGTGCTGTCACTGGGCACCACTGACAAGAGTCTGGCTCTGTCATCTCCACATCCTCCCTTCAATTATTTACAGACACTGATAAGATCCTCTTCTTCTCCAGGCTGAACAGTCCCAGCTCTCAGCCTGTCCTCATAATGGGAGATGCCCCTGGCATCCATGGCCCTTCCCTGGGCTCTCTCCAGTACATCCACACCCTCCTTGTCTAGGAAGCCCACACTGGACACACACTCCAGACACAGGTTCAGCAACAACAGAGGGAAAGGACCTCAGCCCTGCTAGCACCACTCTTCCCTGTACAGTCTTCTTTGGAGCAAGGCCAACTCCTAGCAAGCTGCACAAGTGGCTCCATTACAGTTTTGAGAGTTTAAACATAAAAATGGGCATTTCCCTTGGAACCCCAATTCATCACAGCTGGAGACTGACCCATGCTCTGTGACAAAGCCACCCCCAATTATGTGGGTAAACTCAACAATGGGCAAACTAAAAGCCAAAACCAACTTCCTGATTTTGAAACTGCACTGTTCATGTCCAATTCAATCTCTGGGCACTATTATTTTGAGCAAGTCTTAGCGAAGTGATTCATGAAGAGCAATATCACAGAAAATCCACACTGCACCAGGCATGGAAGTCTGGACAGCAGGAGCTGAAGTCCTGCACAAATGAGGCTGAGGTTACTCCCTGCCCCTCACCAGGCAGAGCCCTCCAGCACATTCACTCGGGCTCCATGATTCACTCATTACAAAACATGGGCAGAAGTGGGACAGGACAGCAGATCAGTCCAACCCTTACTGCAGAAGTGCTTTAGCTCAGGGTTAACTCTTGCACAGCCACTTGCCAAATTCAAGAGAAAGTGTTTTTCCCCCCGAAATGGCTGAGAATAGCTGTAACAATGTTAAAACACTTCATTCTCCTGTTTTAGGCTACAGGGATTCTTATTTATGCAGACTTGGGAGATTATGTTTTTAATTTAAGCCTACGCATTCTGCTTAAGCCTTGGAGTTCAAATTACCCACCAAGGTGTGGTTAAGACTGTATTTTGAGATTATTTATTCTCCAATATGTATTCTTGAGGGAACACTGAGTTCAGAATTACTAATATAAGCAAGTCAGCTGTCGTACTGAGACAGTCACTGTTGTTCTCCCAACAATTGTAGGAGTGACATAAAAAAACCCCAAAATGCCAATCAACTCTATCATAGCCACAATCACTTTATTAAGTTGCTTACAGAGGGCTGGCTCCTTTACCACTGAACTGGAATGATTAAGTAGCACTGACATTATTTTTCAGCCTTTCCACCAAAAAGTGGCACTTTTAACCCAAAGGAAATCACTGCACACCCCCTTCCCCCCTCTCTCCTTGCAGGTTAAGGTGAAAAACATCTTCCTGTAGCACATGTGAAATGCTAACAGCGAGCTGCTGACATTGCTGCCTCCCAGCTGCCTCAGGAGGAAGCTGTGTATAACATCTTTCCTAGAAGGACTGTTTCTAGTCTTCCCAGGTTTCTCCATCAGTAGAAAGTACATTTTTTATAGCTGTGCTCTCAGTTTTATCTGCTTAGAGATTTTAAATTCAAACAGCTTGCTCCCAGTAGCAACCAATATAAAGGGCGGCTCAATTTAGGGAATACCCTAAGAAATCTACACTACAAATAGTAAATTGCTGCTTTAGAACGGATGTGAGCTTACTGCTGCATGTTATAAGTCTTGTTATTCACCCTGAATTACTTAATCCAACTATTTTTCCTGCTAACACCACATTCATTCTTTGATAAGGCTGATCAGTTACTAAAAAGCTGAAACATCCTTGAAGTCTGTCACATCACATTTTAACCTGACTGAACACAAGATTTCAACCCTGAAAGATTCAAGTTGCCTTTGTGGACTTTATTTCCATTTGTCCAAGATGGGAACACTTCTAAGTCTCAGCTCTTTGCTCCTTTGCTTTCTGATAGGACATCCACGTGATTCCGAGGAAGGTATTCCCAATTCATATAAAGTCACCTCCAAGAATTTGCTTTGTTGCTTTAATTTCTTCAGTAAATATAGCCCAAGGGAACCAGGACAAGGTTTTCTCCCAGGTTAGAGCTGTGTGGATGTTGTGCTGTGTGCAGCACAGTATGGGCTTTGGGGTGAACTGTTCAGCAATGAGAGAAGCAATCAGCACTACACAGCCCCTGAAACCCAGGAGGGAGAGGGGCACTGGAAGAGGCAAAATGGCACAGATCACCTACTCTGATCCCATGGCTTATTCCAGCTGAGTCACAAGAATACAGTTGGAAAAGAGTAAGAAAAAAGGAGTTCAAAGCAGAACATGGAAGGAAATTGAGACGTTAAAGCATACTGCAAGCATATTTGGGCAGTAAAATTAACACTAGGAAGTATTTTCTGAGCAATTAAAGCTGACAGCCAGTTCACTGCCACCCTGGATCAGCCTCTTAAATTCTTGCCCCATCTTTTCCCAACTGTCCTAATTCCAGTCTATCTTCCAGTATTTTCAATCATGCTCTCTATCATATGGTCACTTCAGACTCCCTAAAACACAGCACTTTCTCCAGTTAAGTAGCAATTAAATCAAACCAGAACAGACCTTTGGGGGTAACCTGGTGCTTCTAAGAGCAGCCAGTACTGACTGAGCACTTGTAAGGAAACTGCAGTAACCTGACAACCATTTCTTCTCCACTGACACCATTTCTTCAGCTCTTTCAAGACTTTGAGCCTTGTGCACAGGGAGATTCACTTCTGACAAAAGACAAGTAGATACTGTTTTGCCTTTCCATTTGCTTCTACAAATGCCTTTGGCTGGACAGAGAAGGTGGCAACTTCTGTGAGTTCAGGGAAAGGCAGACAGTGATGATGTCCAAGGGATGCACCAGGAATCACCTATCTGAACCAGAAAGTGCCTGGGAACATCACATGTAGGTGGAGAGAAGGACAGTCAACAGGAGAGCCTCAGAGCAGGGACACTGTGAAGGACAGTGTAATCAATGTGACAACTGCAGCATTTGATTACAAAGACAGTGTGAAGATACAGAATAGAAGGGTCAAAACATGAGCATGCACAGGACAGACTCCAAATATTCCTAAATAGCCATGACTAGACCCACAAATTTGATCCTCAGTTTGTAAATCTACAGTTTCAGTAGCCAAAAAAAATTCCTCTTTTTGGGTCTTCTTTCAAGGCATTTAAAGCCTCCTATTTGCATTAAATATGAGTATTTCTTTACCAGGCAAAGGCTATATTCCAGTGCCCCACAAGCTAACAGTTCACAGGGACCAAGATGCTATTAGCTAATTATTTTATATTGTTCAAGCTAACTAAGTTTTAAACCATATTTCAGTAGTCCACACCATTGGAAGCTCTGTTAAAAAATTACCAACACGGAGTTCTGATGCTCCCTTAAAAGAGAAATTTCTTTTAACATGATAAAGAATTATCAACTTCACCGTTTTTTAAAAGCCACATCTGCTCCCTTGCATATTTTACTCTGGGTGTATTTTGAACATTAAAGTCTTCCATTGGCAGACACTAGGTTTGATTTCATATATATTTTTAGTTAAAGTGTTCTGAGGTGAGGTGGCAGGAGTATGTACTCAGTGTAGTAGACTTATCTGATCCACTGGCAAAGCTGAGGAGTCTCCCTGTGGCCACAGGGAAGCTGATGTCCTGAGCATCCTGCACTCAGGAATTGGCTGCAATCTCCATGTAGAGTCACAGGACAGAAGCAGTGACCACAGAAATGGTGGATTCCAGCAGGAATGCAGCAGTTTTTACATCCCAAATCAGTACTTCATTTTAGCAGAGTAAAATGAAATAAGCATTGGAGGTACCTTTTGAAATAGTTAGTGCTGGGGACCACTGTGATCGTAGAATATCAAGACAAATGCTGCCATTACTGTTAATATTTGGATGATAGATTCTTGTTGTAAATGCAACCTGCAGAAGAAGGAAAATTTCAGAGTAAGCTCACAAATATACATCATACCACATGGTAACAGATAGATTTATGGCAGAAGCCACTCACCTTAGGTGGTTTGAAGGGATAATCTGTTGGGAAGTGAATTGTCAAGAAAAATACTCCACCTTGATAGGGACTGTCGTTCTGTTAATGAAAAAGAATCATTGCAGCTTGAGGAGTTACTACAAAGCCACCAGTCAAAAAAAGCCATGAACATCAATTCTCTCATACTTACTGGTCCCATTATTGTAGCTTGCCAATGGAACACTGAAAAAGAGAGAGATTTACTTCAGTTTGGAGAAGCTCAAGTAATGATCTACTTTCTTCCACACAAAGCAGCACAGAAAAGTCTATTTTAAAAACAAAGCCTTCTGAAAGGCCACAGGGAAGTGAGCCAAGGAATTAAAGAGAGACAGAGCGAAGCACTCAACGCTCCACAGTTGCTCGGTCCTCACTCCAGGACTGCTGTGGTACCATGCGTGTGCCCTGCAAAAACTCCCATTACAATAAAAATCCACACAGTTCTAGGCAACTTTTTGAACTCAAAATTGTGAGTTTAAACTTTGTTGTTTCTAATGAATCAGCACCCATGACTGCCCTCTTCGAGCCAGCTACAGCAAAGGTCCAGCATGAACTCACACCTGCTCTCCTACTCAGACACACCACAGACAGGAAGCCCAAGCTCTGTGTAAACCACACATATACAGAGGTGACCTAAGCCAGGGGTGTCCTCACAACATTTAAGCCTAGTCTCCACAGAGGCCTCAAGATTTCACTGAAGCCGCAGAAAGAAATGTCCTAAGAGAATGCAGGAATGACAATGTGCTCCATAGTTGGAGCAGATGCACTAGGACACACTTCAGGTTAAATGGACAGAAGTTAATCCTCACTTGTCTGCATCTGCCCAAGAGAACTTTCTCCTGGTAATATAGAGGATTTGTGAAGAATGTTGCTGTGCTGGAAAGGAAAACAGCCAAAGCTGATAGTCTTTAGGAGGCACACAGGGGAGTTCTCAGGGTTCCTGCATCTCCACAGGCTCCAGTGCCTGTGCAAAGAGCACCAGCCTAGGAAATTATTTGTAAATTAAGGCTGTGGAAGCTTCCCTGAGGGTGGATGTCACCTACATGGCACCTTCAGGGCTGGGGCGCTGTAGATGACTCCAGTTCTTTCAAGGGAAGTATTCAAGACAAGAGATGAAGCCAACTGGAAGTGCCTGTGCTTCACTGGCACCTGGTGTCCACAGCTGTCAGGACTACCTGGGCCCAAAGCAGGAGTGGTACTACCTGTTCTCATCTAGCACGAGCAGTTTTTAATTACACATGGTACAGGCATTACAGCTCAGAATGATCTCATACAAGGAAGGAGGAAAAAAAGAGTGGGAGCAGCCCTGCAAGGCCAGGGGAGAAGAGTGTTGGGTTGGAAACCGGTTTGTTTTAATCTACTCCTACATTTCTACAGGAATGTGTAACTTTCTATACACTTCAGCACTGCTGAATAGCTCAGAAATGATTCAGTAAGATCTTAGCAGCTGATTTTTTTCATTTTAGAAAGGATACCTGAGCTTAGAGCTCTCAGATTTAACAGAGATGGAGGATTTCCCTACTTAAATAGGGAAGCCACTCTCCCAGGAGCCTGGCTTTAAGAAACTCTACATCCAATGCAGAATTAGGAAACTAAGACAGCAGCTCACATGTAGCATTCACCCATCTTCAAGGGGTTCAGACAGTTTTCCAGGAGCCCCCTGTCACCTGCAGCAGGACAGGGAGAAACCTGAAGGAGAGGACAAAGGGGCAGCAGAAATCCCACAGGAGATTGTAGCCAATCACAACAAAACCAGTAAAAATCTCACAGGCACCAGTAGATGCTGATGAGATTCACTGTGACTGCTCTGTAGAAGCACCACTGAAAACAGAACCTCAAATAACCAACTACTCTCTTAAACACAACAAAACCCCAGAAATAAAAACACATCCATGGGTTATCTTAACTTTTTTAAAGCTAGAAAGGAGGTTTGTGTTTCCCCCACTCAACTCCCACCCCAGACTTGGATGCTAGTTTAACCTAAGCTTTAAATCCTCACAACATCCAGGACAAGTCTGGTAAATGCAGAGATGGATTTGTCATGCAGAGCTTATTCCAACTGATTCTTTCCTGTGAAATCAGCCAGACTGAGGTATTTACAAAGGCAGGGGGCTGGTGGCTTTCAGTAGGTAAGCACAGGTACATGTTTGGGAAAGGCTAAGCCACTGGAAGCATACCAATATCATCCAGTCCCAAGCACATTTCCAAAACACAGGCCAGAGGTGGGTGGAAGAAAGCTGAAACTACATTGCCAAGAAAATCCCATTCCTACAGTTCACAAGGCAGAACAGCTCTTTACTTTCTGAGGTTTACCAACTACAGGGATGAGAAGCTTATAGCTGGGGACAGTTTTTATCAGCAGGAATAGCCACAGGACAGCACTCTGCAAGCACAGCACGTCCTGAACTCTGGGAAATGTCGCTGTGACAATGTGGCTGTGGCAGACCTGGAGCACGGGGACCTGGAAGAAGGCACCTTTCTGTTGCTGCCACTGCTATCCACTTACATCCAAATTGTGGCTCTCAAGAACAAAAGTCTTTCATTAGAGGTCTTTCAGAAAGGTGGCACCAGGAGAACTGAATAATACTTTAAAGCTTTCTGTACTCGGTAGTAACTTTCCATTCTCAGTCTTCACCAGCTTCTGTTACCAACTCCTCTGCCAGACAATCGTCATCACCTTTGATAAGGCTTTGGAAAACACAAAGTAGTTTATCATGGCACAAATCACACTTGCTAATTTAAGGCAATAAAAGCCTCCTGACTGGCTCTCCATTTTAGTAATTTCTTGTCTATGAAACTACAAACCTCTTTGAAATACCATTTGGGAAGCAGAAATATGTTGTGAAATAACTAGAAGCTTGACCCTACTGCTAAACATTCTCAAAACCAAGCTGGGCTTCCACTCATTTGAAAGTGCTGCCTAACAGGAACATTCCCACTAATTTCAGTATTTTCACCCTCAGGTTTCAAGTGCTTTTTTTAATGCAGCCCTACATTTCTACAGGAATGTGTAACTTTCTATACACATCAGCACTGCTGAGTAACTCAGAAATGATTCAGAAAGATCTTGGCAGCTGATTTTTTCCTTTTAGAAAGGATACCTGAATGTAGAGCTCTCAGCACAAGGAAGGAGGGTTTCCCTACTTCACTCTCCCCTCTCTCAGGAGCCTGAATGCTTTGCTGACATCACTTGTCAGACCACACTGCACAGCAAATTCAGTGCATGCTGCTTAGGGGGCATTGCAGTCACAGCTTCCAAAGGTTCTCAAAGAGCCTTTTCCACATGTCAGAGCTACTACAGGAAAGAGTGTGAGCACAGAACAGAGTAACAACTCCAAATCACAGCCCAGGTGAACAGACTTGCACAGGAGGGCCAAGATGATTGTCTGAGGCTGTCCCTTACTCAGGACCTGGCAGGGCACGCTGATTTGAACACAGTTTTCAGACACCATGTATAGGTTAGATATCTGAGTTCAGAAGGCTGTGGGCAGCTGCTTGCTGGTTTGACCACAGAGCTACTGAGGTTTTCTAATACTGTCCCCCATGAGAATTCCAGAACAGTTAATTTAAACGATGTAATTTAAGACGTGCATTGAGTTGCCCAATCAATAGAGTGCGAATAACACCACTGATACACAAGGAAAGTGTTAGAGATACACAAGAGCAGCAAATTTAAGATAAGGATGTGAAGTATTATGTAGTACTCTAAAAGAAACAGAAGGGTTCTCCTTGCTGAGGAACTGGACACACCACTTCAGAAGGGAAAGGAAAAACGTGGGAGAGGGCAGGTGCTTGCTGAGAGCAGATACTTACTGTCATCCCCAACAGGCCCTGCTGAACACTGTGCTGGAGGATCACGTGCCAGGTCGTTCAACTCCTAAAAAACAGGAAGAGTTTGTTTTACTTCATTTCAAAAACAACCATGTCATTGCTCAAAGGCTGCTGGGGGCACTCTGGCAGCACCACAGAACTAATAGCCAGGACTCTGGAAAGTCAAGTTGCATCTTAAACCCAGGAGACACATTTGGCACAGGCCTCGGTGACCCATCCAGGCTCCAGAGCCCTGAGTCACAGCAATCCTCACATCACAGGGGTTGTCAGGTCTGCCTTCACTGGTCCCAAGCATTACCAAGGTATTGTATCTTCCACCAGCCCTGGGTCACAGAGAGATAAGATGGCCTCAATCCAACAACTCTCAGTATCAGCCTTATTTTTTTTGCACTATTGTAACAGTTCCCAGGCTGCTCCAGCTACAGTGATCCCGTTTATCACCTCCACAGCCAGCCTGCAGCACACACAGCTCCCTGTGGCTGTTTCACCTCCACATGTACACATCAGTGACCACAGGTAGAACAGACTAAAACAGAAGGCCTTCCATACCTACAGACCTCATTAAAAGCCCCCACTTTCCAGTGACTGTGTCAGTCAAATTTTCCTCTGAAGAAATCCTATTATGAGTCTGAACAGGCTGAGTAACTCACAGTACACCTCAACTATACCACACTTCAATCTGAAGCAAAATTTCAGCATAGTTCAGAGTTGATGTTACCAGTAACTCACATCAGCCATTTAGTCAGGAAGTGGATATTTGATGGGAAGTGCAAATAGAGTAAAACTTAAAAGTCAAACTTTACCCACTCCATTTCTGGCTCAGTCACTGACCTGCTTTGCATGATGGGCCCAAACAGATTACCATTTTTCTCTGTGAACAAGTCTAGAAAGCTGAACACACACCAGATAAGGATTACAACCATTATCTAGTGCTCAGGAAACACTCCCATGCTGTCCCTGATCTATTGTGTGTTCAGCTTTTCACCTCCCAGAACAGTCCAAACTGGAACCTCCATACCAGGCTTTTGGCAGACAAAACATTTAAGTACAATGATTAAGACAAGCTGATTGCAGGAATGGAAGAAATTTGTCATTTAATAGCCTTTTGTTATTTACAGGCAGTGATTAAGCTCTCGAACAGATGATCTCTGGGAGTTCCAGCTTCTACTTCCCAGGAACTGGGAGGCCACCACTAATCAAACCCACAGCACACAAATGCTGCCTCACATCAAAAAGGTGAATCTCTGGATTTCCCCCTCTGGATGCAGTGCCCCAGAAAGCTTCACAGGCCCTGACACACACCCAAGTTTGGGTTTTGCCCTCAGCAGTTTCCAGCTTATAGAGAGCCCAGCTGGAAGTCTCCTTGACTTGACACCAGACTACAGAAGCTTTTCTAGTGCTCCTGCTGGGCTGCTTCTACTTGGTGTTCAGCATGGACTCCAACAGGAGCAGACAGCAGCACCTGCTGAGGAGCCTTCTCCCTCCTGGAGGTGGAGAGAGCATCTCCACGTGTCCTCTGAAGGCACAAAGCCCTTTGGAGTTGCTTCAGCAGTAGCAAGCCCAGAGACAACCTGAACCATCAGGGCAGCCAAGAAACGTGCAGGCACCTACAACACACCTTCCTCAGGGTCAGTCCAGTCATGGCTACAAAGAATGAAGTGAGTCTACACATGCACAGATTCCCAAGAACAAACATGGAAACTTGAAAATAGCAATATATCTACTCTTTCTAAAGATCTATGGAGTATAGTGCACTTCCAAATGGTACTGGACTCTGATTTTCTGGAAAAGACAATTTAATGCCATTGTATTCAAAACCCCAAACAACACATTTTACTAAAAAAAGTACTCCTTACCACTTCTCATCCCATTTTATGCATCAATACTATGCATACACAACACTCAGAAGGTAGAACTGTAAGAATCCATGTTTTCCATGCAGGACCACAACCTACCATGGGTTACATTTACGAACACACAACATGCACCTTCCGTGCTATAAAAGGGAAATAGTTACAAACATGAGCTTGGGCACATATTCCACCAGTTAGAATACACAGCTCCAGAGCTGCACTGACATTCCCCTTACATCCTGCAGCCCAAATGCACCAACCACTTCACCAAACTGGATATAACAGTGGGGCCACAAGGTAAGTCCCCAACAGACACAGAGGCAGCAGTGAAGTTCAAGTAATTGCAGTTTCTCATCAAAATACTATTTCACTCTCTACACCTTCAGTTCCAGAGAGATTTCTGAATTTTCTGAAGCCCTGGGTATTATCTCAATAGAAAGTGATGACTTACAACAACTACCTGTACCACTTGTCTCAGTGACAAGGTGACATTTCAGGTTCTGCTCTGTAAATTCACAGAGTGAAACATCACAGATTAGAAAGTCTACGTAAAAACCAGTGTGTAAGTTCCTTGTGCTTGAAAGAGTATTGCACCAAGTCAAGCCCCTGTAGCACAAAACTTCCTAAATTTTGTAGAACAGCTTGGAGAACAAGTTCAACTCCTCCCCTCCACCCCCCAAGACCCCTCTGCAGTGCAGACAACAGCTCTGCCTACAGGAAAGGCAAACACATTTCTGGATTTCCTGGGAGGGCATGGATAACCCTTTAACATGCCATGCCCTTCCCTTCCAGCTGCTCTAAGACTCCCACTACCCACTTGTCACACCTGCAGAGCCAAGTTTAGGAAGAGGAAAGGAGCAGCACATGGCTGCTTCTACCCAGGTAAGCACAGAGAGGAGCACCCACGGCTGCTGCACAGGGCTCAGCACCTCTCCCAGAGGTTACTCTGCCTTTTGCAGGCTCCTGTGGGGTTCCTGAGGTATCACAAGCACAACAGCAGACCCAGCGAGGCCTTGGCTTCCAAGACCTTGTTGCTGAGGGATTCTGAGAACCACCGAGTTTCTGTACCTTGGAACCAAAGGACTCTGGGGTTCCCATAAAACTGAAACCCGCAACACATGAAGGATTCAGTTACAGTTTGGTATCATCTACAAACCTGAATGTACTGGATCCCAATACAAGGTCCACTGTTCTTCCCTGTGATCCAGGAAGTCTTGCTGGTCTATGATCAAGCCTGACCTTGACCACACTGACATTAAGCCAAAACCTGAAGAAAGCCACAGCAGTTTCCACTCCAGACGGTTTTTGATCCTTAAGTACATGCAAGTTTTGCTACAGGAATTTACAAGCAGCCTTTAGATCAAGTTCCAGTTTGAGTTACTCAGCTCCCAAAGCTGCCTCACCCTGAGCTGGTTTTCCAGCTGAAGGCATCTTATAGAATTTAAAGTTTCTGCCATTTTCCCTACAGCAAAATACCCCAGGGCTGGGCCCACTGCTGTGGATCCTACCATTAACCTGACCCATCCCACAACTCTTAATGAGTCCCTTGGCAAAAATGAGGAAGTGGAAGCACAGCACAGCGCAAGGTTCAAGGTGTCCTGCCTAAAAGGCCAAGTTGAACAAAACTAAATCTACAAAGGAGATACCCTAAAAGCTACAAAAATCTCACAAGAAATTGACATTTAGACTCCAAAACCCAATTTAATTGTGCTATTAAGTTCCCAACAAACCAATCCATATTCAGGGGTTCCAGGAAAGCATTTTAAGAAAGATGGAATGTGTTTATACCACAGATCCCCCAGCAGTGCTTCCCAAGTCATGAAAGGCATCAGCTGCCAGCAAGGCCTCAAGGCTCACAAGTAAACCAGTGCCACCAGCCTTGCTCAGCCCCACGCTAGCCTCATCCTTACCCTCCTCCTGTTCTATTTCCCAGGAGCTGGTACATTGCCTTTAAAACATACCTTAATCCAGGCATCCACAAACTGCACAAGAAGCTTTCAAAAAACTATCAAACACAAAAGGTTTAAGTCTTATAAGTTTAACCCCACACATGTTTCAAGTTATAATTATCAACTCCAAAGACCTTTGTTAGTGAAGTTCCAATTTACTTCTCTAGACAACAAATCCCTCCCCAGTCTCACACACTTGTGGTAAAACCTGCTCTGGCCAAAAGATAAGACTAGTTTTAAGGATTAAGTTAATGCTAATACAGCCTTCAGTAAGAATAACCAACATAACTGGCAACACCAAGAAGCCAATCAGGCAAGTAAAAAGCCAGCACGCTTTAACAGTCAGCCCCAGCAATTTTTCTAAGCCTTGGTACACAGCAGAGCTCCTCAAATCCACTCCAACACACTATATGGATCCCTCTAGATTATCCAAAGTCCTCTTAGCTTGAACTCTGTGGTCTTTCCACCCTGCTCCAGTTTGAGCTGCTTTCACACTGTACTTTACTGAGAGACCACATTAGCTTGATTATAAACCTAATTTCTGCCACAGGTTGCTGCTGTAAGTGAAACAAGTTTTTCATCTGCCTTTAGCAAGTTTACTTGCCTGAAGCCCCTGAACCCTTCAGCAACAGGCAGTGTAGGGAGATGTTACAAAATCCTAACTTATGTAACCAAAAAGGAACTCGTAGCCACTTACCCATGAATTGCTCCCAGCTTTTAACAGAGTAAAGCCAAGTAATGGGGAATGAGGGACAAAATCAAACAGATTACACCCTGCCTCACCTCAGGACCACGGCACAGAGGAGCTGCCAGCTCCCTGCGCAGGGCCAACAGGGCAGGAGGATGGGAAGAGCCTGGGCATCGTCCCTGGGCCAACAGCATCTCCCTGCCAGGTGCCAGAGCCTGTATCCAGCAGGCATTTCCCTCAGCTCTGCTCTCCACTTGCCCAGTAGCACCAGGCACGAGGCAGTGTCACACCTGCACCAAGGTCAGACCTACAGGGTGCATAGGTGCTCTCCCACCCACAGGATGTCATTCCAGAGTATCTGCCACTCTAATGCTGTCACAACAATTAATAGAATAATTTAAAATCTTTCTTTTTGACAAAAGCTGCTTTTGCAATCCTTCAAGTCACTCAGATCCCCCAACTCTGACTCCTCAAGAGACTCTACAAAAGTCAGAAGGCAAGTGAGCAGCATGAGAAGCCATGAAACACAGCAACAACCAAGGTACACATTATAAACAAGCTCTGATGTAACTGTCACCTTTCCTTTTTTACTTTTTTTTTCCAAAGCCTGAAGAGGAAGAAGACCAAAGCAATGTGTAACTTCCTCCTGGTGTAGAGTCTGAGTATCAAAACACCTCTCTAGCTAACAGAAGCTGCAGCAGCATTCTCTGTACACAAGCTCTCCAACACAGATGGGCTGTGCTGGCAGCTCCACGCACACAGCGAGAGGCCCAGCGGAAGAGCCCAGTTGCTCCCACTGGCTGCGGTACAGAACTGGCAGCACAGAAATAACACCAGGTCTGCTCAGCACAGGTAGCACAACGACAACTCTGACCACCAAAGCTGGTCTGCACCATTGTCCTCACACATCCCATATGCAGGCACTGCTCCTTTTGGCAGAAGCGATGCCTAAGCATCTCTGGAGCTCAGGCAGCTCTGGACTCCAGGACTACTGCAAGTACTACCACCCTCTTCGACAGCTAAACAAGAACAGCACTATGAAATTCAGAGTTTAGTTACCTGGTTTTTGGGCCTATGCATTATAAGCAGAAGTAATCCCCAATTCCTCTGCTACAGAAAGTGTTTTACTTGAGCAGGGCTCAAGCACAGCTGCTGCTTTCCCTTCCCCCTCACCCGCTGATCACACAGGGGAACCCATGAAAGACAATGAGCTAACCTTTTCCTTGCTCTCCCATTCAAAGAACTCCAAATGGTGCCCTAGTTATCCAGTTATAGGTATTGCATTCCATAAAGATAAGCAACACAGATGGGGATGTGGCTGAATCCAAAGGGTTTCGGTTTAAACCTTAAAATGGAAGGCATTCACCCTGGCCCTCCTGTACATCCCTCCCATCCTGCCCTTGGATTGCTTCACACTGCTGTTCTTATAAAATCGGATAAAATAGATCACTTTCAGGATGAAATAGATCACTTTTACATATATATAAAAACACCAATTCAATTGCTATACTTTACTGTTACCCCCAAGGACTCTGCCTGGCAGTACTGCTTACACCCCAAACACTTCTCACAAGAAAAGATTTCAGGTTTCAGACCCATGATCCAATAAAAGCCCCTAAACAAGAATTTGGAGCCGCACTGCCTAAAATATTGTGGTAACATGGGCAGCAATTTGAAAGCAGGTCTTACTCAGCCTGAGCTCTTTTGGAGCATCTGCTTAGAGAACAGCTGCTGCCGCACGCACACATGTCACCCCAGCTCGAGCCTCTGCACAATCCCAAGAGCAACTGTGCTCCCAGTGCCACACTGGGACAGACCCTGCAGGTTCCTGTCCTGCCTCACACGCCAGCAACAACACTGGCTCAAGGCTTGTTCTGCCCCTCTCCCAGCCCAGCCGAGTTCAACGTACAAGAGGACATTTCAGGTAACACTGTATCAAACCTTCACTCTTGGGATTTTCTCCTTTCCAAATTCTCAACCCTGTGTAATCCGAGGACACAATTCTGACAAAAACCTCATAGAAACCATCGTGGTTCAGTAAAAACCCAAACTGACAAGAGTAAGAGCCAGTGGCCCAACTGAGCTCTGCACACTGATATACCATGACTGATAACACCCTTAAAAAAAAAAAAGGGCAAAGCAGCAGTTTTCTCTCCCATCATGTCTCTGTGCTCGACTCCACTGGGATTATTCCTACTCAGTCCACATTCTGCAGGCTTCGGCTCCTGCCACAAGCTGCAGCAGCAAAGGTCAGAAACTGTCTGTCCCCTCGTTATCCTGACAGGGACGGCCACTACAAACTCCCAGAGACCATAACAGCCCTGAGATGATGATAGGAGCACTCTCCACGGAGTTTAAAATAGCCGGAGCGTAAACAGCCAGCCATGATTACTGAAGCAGTTACACTGAGACACCCACAGCAACTCACTCAGAGTGCTCCATCCAGCCTGTAGCTTCTCTCCCATCCAACTTTCAAAGTATCTGGGCTGCTACAAGAGGCAGATTTATTTCCCTCCCCATACACTGCTGCCTCCAGCCACATCACCTCTCTCTACTCCACAGCCACCACGTTCACACCACTGAAATTCTCGGTGCTTTGCAGAACTCACAAAAATCTGCTTTGGTGATTTGTGCTCTTACTACTTCCCAAGGCTTTGAAGACTCTCATAACCCTACACAGTCCTCATTATCTCTCGGGATTCTTTATTCTTGAAAAGCAGCATGAAGAGTCAGTCCACAAACACCCAACATTAACAAAGACTCCACACATCCAGCTTTTCTCGTGTCACAAACCAGCCTGGAAACGCCAAGTGCTCTCAGAGACTTGACTCCTGACTCTCAGCACGCACTGAACTACAACCAAGCAGCTTCCCTGAGTTACCTGACACAAGATTCATCCTCCCCATGACAGCCCTGCACTGCCTGTGTGTGCTCCCCAGCCACATTCACCCCATTCAGCATCCACTGCTATGTCTCCCAGGTCTATCAACACACTGCCAAGGAGCAAGAGCTCATCCAAAGTGCCTGTGAGCACACAAACACTGTGGAAAAGTCCTCACAATGCTCCGAGAACCACTGAAGCAAGGGATAGAACACTGCAGAGTACGAAGATTCAGCTGGAACACAACTTCCTTATGTAACTCACTACGAGATCCATAGCTGGAAAATTCAACAATCTAAAATCATACTCCAAATACCTCCCTTCCCAGTGCTACCTATTCCACAAGCATAAGTAAGGCTTCAAGCTCTCTTCCATTTTCTTCTCCACCTGAGCTTTAACCTGATCAGTAGGACACATGAAGCTTCCCAAAGCCTCCAAGGTAACCTACAACCAAAGCAGAGATGTTAACACAGACCCAACACTACACACAAAACCAAAGAGGGCTACAGAGTGAGCTATGAGGTAGTGGGTTTACAGCTGGTTCTAGATAAAAAATAATTTACATCATGACCAAGAGGATAAAAGCTATGGGGGAAGGGGCTGTTTCCTACACCTGAACCCTGTACAGATTCCAAACTGACAGCTACACATTTTGCAGGAAAAGGATACAAATTCCCTGCCTGAGTCACCAAGGTAATACAAGTCGACTTCAATTACCGTCGAGGGTTTTTTTCCTGTAAAAGACACTGACGATCAAGCAAACACTGTCCTAAGACGGCAGTGGACTGGGCAGCAGTATTTTTCCAAAAGGCCAGGACATGGAGCACGGCGCAGCTCCCGCTCCAGGAGAAGGCAAGCTCGTAGCTTTCCCTACAAGCCTGCGGGATGACTCAGGCTGTAGAACAGCGCTGGCTCCATTAAAAGAGCAAACCATACTACTGTGTGACAGGTTTACTGCGCTCAGCGCTCCGCTGCCCGTCACCGCGATCCTTGTCGCTGCTGGAGGAGGCAGAGGATCCCTTGGACACGGGGCTCCGAGACGAGCCACGCCGGAACTTCCAGCGCGGGCCACGCTCTGCTCCTCGGGGCGCCTTCCCCCGGCCGGGCCGAGCCCCCGCGGAGCCGCAGCAGCTGCCGGG
>VZTN01033664.1:46222-80111 GCA_013400515.1 Erpornis zantholeuca | reverse complement strand
CGGGGCGGCCGCCGCGGCGCGTGACGGCACGGTGCGTTCTCTCGCGAGAAGACGGGACGGGAAGAAGTCCCGGCCGAGCCGGGCTCGAGGGCGCGGGGACCGCGCGGGCCTGAGGGGACAGGACGGGCCTGAGGGGACAGGATGGGCCTCAGACCCCGCCAGCCCCGGCGGGATTTTTTCGGCCCCTTGTGGAGCTGTCGCACTCCTCGCCCCCGACGTGCTGCTCGGCCCCAGCGCGGAGGCCCCGAGGCCCCGGCCCCGGGCAGGCCGGGAGTGCACTTGGGGCAGGCAGAGCCTTCCTGGAGCACTTTAGTGGCCGCAGGGGTAACTGGCTTGTTCTGATCGAGCCTTTGGGCCTTCGGTGGCGGCTGCTCTTGGCCCTGGAAGCGCAGTTGACGTTAAATGGCACTGAAAGCACAGCTGGTGACACAGTGTCCCTTGCTCCTGCCCCTGTGCCCAGGTGGGGTTGAGGGTCCTTGGTGCTGCCTGTGGGCCATGATGGGCTGTTCTCAGGCTGACTTTGCTGCCAGCCTTCTGCAAGAAGTCAGCATTTCTGGAGGCTGTAGCACAGGGCATGTTTTGAATTAATTTCTTGCCCCTCCACGTTTGATATGGAGAAAATAAACCACAGATTCATAAAAATGGCTTTCTGGGTGGGATTTTTTTTTTTTTGGTTGGGTTTTTTTTCCAACTACTTTGGTTCATTTTGTGGCTTCTTGCTGTCCTTTCTTTCCTGTTCATTTTGGGCACCCCTTGATTGCCAAATTCCAGACAACGCAGCACAGCTCATTGATCTGATGTCCCAGCACAAGGCAATGCACCCTTCATCCCGGCCACACCACTGGAAAGGCTCAAACACTAATCCCAAGTGGTCCTGGCTCTTAAGGCCAATCCTGGGCTGGGGTAAAACTGCTTTTCTTCCAGCATGTTCTGCTTTCCTCTTGTATGGCCCAGCCGATGCCTGATCCCAGTCGGGCAACCTGATCCAAATCACTGGAAGTGACATCACAGATTCCTTTTCTCTAGGAGATGCTCTTGTAGTCCCTGAGGGCAGGACAGTACCTCAGTCAAACCTGGCCAAGCAAACATCGTGGCTGGGACTGTATTTCAGGGCACAAAAGGCTTCCCACCCCTCAGGAATATCTCTGGAAGCAACTTTATCCTGTTTCAGGGGCAATTTCCAAGTACCCTTAAAGTCACAGCTCTAAGGACTAAACATCAGCCAAGATTAAAGTAACCTTTTTCTTGTATCTGCAGGAAAACGTTGGATTTCATCCCCATAAACTGATAGAAAAATGGTTTTGTTGTGGTTCTAGTACCAGGGATAATGATGATCTGCTCTTTGCTGCCAGCTGGATGCAAACTGCTCCACGAGATAAGAAATGGAAGCAGGAAAGTTATTTCCATAACTTTTTTTCACACAGTAAGACCTGAGCCATCCAGGAATGACATTGCAGAGAATCTTGGAGTCAGACTGGCTTGGGTTGGAAGAGATCTTAAAGATCATCCAGTTCCACCCCCTACCCTGAGCAAGGGACACCTTCCACTATCCCAGGCTGCTCCAAGCCCTGTCCAACCTGGCCTTGGGCACTTCCAGGGATCCTGGGGCAACCATAGCTTCTCACACATCCCCACAGCATTCGAGGAGGTTCCACCTGCAGGTTCCTCCCTTTCTGTCTCGCAGGGCCAGCGCTGCTCCTGCAGAGTCTGGGTACAGCCATCCCCCATACTGGGGACACTGCTGTGCTCTGAGCTCCTGTTCCTCAGGGAGGTACTGAGTGACCTGCTGTCTGCAGCTGCCAGCACCATCCCATGCCAACATCTCCTGCTCCCAGACATCAGAGCATCGCTGGAGGAGTTATCTGAGTGCTGCCTTGTCCTCAGATGACTCTTGTCTCCATGTGCCTTTCCTTCACCATCTCCCTCTGATCAGCTCTGCTCCACAGGGTCAAGTTGCAGTGCTGTATTTGGGAAAGAAACTCTTGAAGGGCTTAGGGAAAGGCACAAGAATTTAAAGGAATACGAACTTCCAAGACAAACTGGCTACATTTATTTATTCCAGACCTTGATTACTTAGGAGGCCTTCGTTAGAAGGTGGAAAAAAGTCACTCTAAAGGAGGAAAGACACAACTGGAAGAGGAAAAACCTCCAGTGTTGGGCACACACTGGTGGGCAAGCTTCAAAGAAAAAAAAACCTCTCAGAAAAAAGGACCAGGAGCAGCTCCTGTCCTAAACGTTCTCTGCCCAGTGGTACCACCCCAGTCATGGAATCATGGAATGGTGTGGGTTGGCAGGGACCTGGAAGCTCACCTTGTTCAATGCCAGCCTATGACAGCTCCAAAATGAGCAAAAATGGTTCTTCCACCCAACATGTAACTGGGGATTCAGTGCCACAGAACACTGCAGATGCTGGCAGCTGACAGTGCAGAAATCACAGATTGATCCACTGACATCTATTAAATTCAAACTCTCTCCTGGGAAAGTTCTGCTGCTCCAAAGGAAGGTAGAACCACAGTGGGTGAGGGGTGTGCCGCACTCAGAGCAGCCCCACGATCCAGGGATAGAGGGATGCTCCATTCTGCCACCAGGATTTTAAACTCATCATTGTTGAGGAGTCCAGGCTGGTGTCAGGGCAAGGCAAGGGATCTCCAAGCTGGGCACATCCCTGGAAAGGCATCACATGCCCATGTGGGCTTTGTGAGCTAAGATCAGGGCCAAGGGGGAAACTCTCAAATCCTCAGTCCAGGATACCTGCCTGGCCCCCCTTGACTACCACCTCCTTTGTTCCACAGCTAAATGTTTGGTCAAGAAGGTTATCCAAGGAGCATTTGGACAATGCTCTCAGGCACAGGGTGGGATTCCTGGGGCTGTCCTGTGCAGGGCTAGGAGTTGGACTCAATAATCTTGGTGAGTGTCTTCCAACTCAGGATATTCCATGATTCTGTCATTCTGTGAAAGTGCTTGGCTCAGCAGGTGAAAGATGATGTTTGCTTAGGAGCTTCAGGAAGCAGGTCTCTGCTCTAACCAGATCTCCCCCAGCACACAGTGGCTCCTCACTGCACCACAGAGTCTGGCCTGGTTCACACAGCCCAAGGCCACACAGAATATTGCAGAGCACTTTATTTTTGCTATTTTGTGGCAATAAAGCAGCAATAAAGGTCCCTGTCAAACGGGACCTCTGAGAGACACTGCTGGTGCAACTGCAGCACTAAAAACACCAACTGCAGCACTTTTAGTCAAGGGACCAAAGCCACTTTTGACACCAGCCTGGCACTGGAATCCCATCCCTGCAGGTAGCCCCAGTGAAAGCTGTCACTGGGCAGCCTGCCCTCTGGATGAAGCCAGCAGCTCTACCTGTTTTCACAGGGCAATGGGAAAGGGCATTAAGGGAAGGAAGTGCTGCTGCTGCCTGGCCACAGCCCTTCCCCCAGGCAATGCCAGGGGAATCACCATCTTCCTGGCCTGGCTTTTGGTTGGGGACATGCCACATGTATCCAGCCTCTGTCTGGGGGCAGGTCTGAGTAGCACAACATGAGCAAGATCTAAAGCTGTCAGGGAGTGTCCAAAGGAGGGACATGGGGATGGTGAAGGGCCCAGAGGGGCCACACAAGAAGCAGCTGAGGGCTCTTGGCCTGTCCAGCTGGAGCAGAGGAGACTGAGATCAGACCTCCCTGGAGGCTGCAGCTCCTCCCAAGGGGTACCTCTGATCTCTTCTCTGTGACCAGCGCCAGGACTCAAGGGAATGGCTGGAGCTGTGCCAGGGGGATTTAGGTTGTATATCAGGAAAAGGTTCTTCCCCCAGAGAGTGCTCAGGCACTGCCCAGGCTCCCCAGGGAATGGTCTCAGCCCCAAGGCTGTCAGAGCTCCTGGTACATTTGGACAATGCTCTCAGGCACAGGGTGGGATTGTTGGGGTGCCTGTGCAGGACCAGGAGTTGGACTGGATGGTCCTTGCGGGTCCCTTCCAGCCCAGATTATTCCATGATTCTGTGGTTCTCCTGATCTCAGCAAGGGCTGCAGTGTTTGTAGGTTGCTGTAGAGAGAGTCGACTTCTGTGCTCAGCTCAGCCTCACACAGATGTCAGCACCAGCCTGGTTGGAGGTGTTGTGGTGCTGGTCCAGGGAGGTGTCTTGCTGGCAGATTTTATGCATCTAAAATCTTCCAGCATTTCGTGTGACTTCTTGTTCCCTCTGCTTGAGGGAGTAACAGCAAACAGGGACAGAGGGAATGTCAATCAAGAGACCATCTGGAAAAGCAAATTGTTGGCCAGAGGAAGGCCAGGGAGGACAATGGGGGCAGTTTCAGTCCTGCCACTTCTTGTTGGCTGTGCAGAGGCATTGGGTAGCACTGGGCAGCACTGGGCTCTCTGTTCCCAGGTAAGCTTGGATGTCGCAGGTGTCTACAGGAGGCCACAGAGATGTTCTGAGGGCTGGAGCCCCTCTGCTTTGGAGACAGGCTGGGAGAGCTGGGGGTGCTCAGCCTGGAGAAGAGAAGGCTCAGGGGAGACCTTAGAGTACCTAAAGGGGCTCCAAGACAGCTGGAAAGGGACCTTGGACAAGGGCCTGGAGTGAACAGGAGAAGGGGGAATGGCTTCCCACTGCCAGACGGCAGAGTTAGATGCGATATTGGGAAGGAATCCCTCCCTGTGAAGATGGTGAGACCTCAGCACAAGGTGCCCAGAGAAGCTGTGGCTGCTCCTGGATCCCCAGAAGTGTCCTAGGCCAGGTTGGACGGGGCTTGGAGCGCTCTGGGATAGGGAAGATGTCCCTGCCCATGGCAGGGGGTGGGAATGAGATGAGCTTTAAGGTCTCTTCCCACACAAACTATTCCATGATTCCAAAATTCTATAAAACCTCATTCCTGGAGTTTACACTCACTTCTGGAACCAGCTACTACAGCTCCGCTCCGAACAGAAGTGCGACAGAAACACTGCAGGTGTTGGTGTGCTGAGGGTAGAACCAAAAGCAAGAGGCCTGGCTCTGTGGGCAGGAGAGCCACCAACTGCTTGGGGACCTGCAAGAAGGTGGTTGGGGAGCCAGGGAGCCCCTCCACCACACCGAAGAGCCAACCAGAGCAGGTCAGTGAAGCCTAGCTGGAATGGAACAAGCTTTATCCCAGTGCTGGAGGAGGAAGTGATTCACTTGATGTTTTAGCCATCCTTTGTGTTGATGAAGCAAACAACAGGTTGGCTTTATCCACTGGCCCTCCCGGGGCTGGGAACACCAGCCAGATGGTTTGCTGGGGTTTCTAAGGTACCACCAAAACAAGCAGCTCCCTTCCAGGCCCTTTCCCCCACTCTCTGGGTTTGAAGATGCTTGAGTTGTGTCCATAGAAGGGCATGAGGAGTGGCTGAGGGAGCTTGTGGGGCTCAGCCTGGAGAAAAGGAGATTCGGGGGGGACCTGTTCTCTCCACAACTGCCTGACAGGAGAGTGCACCCAGGTGGGGGGTGGGCTCTGCTCCCAGGGAACAGGGACAGGACGAGGAAAAATGGCCTCAAGCCAGCACTGGAAAAGGTTTATGCTGGATACTAGGGAAAATTTCTTCACTCAAAAGGGCTGTTAAGCACTGGCACAGGCTGCCCCGGGCAGTAATGGAGTCCCCATCCCTGGAGGGATTTAAAAGATGTGTGCACTTGGGGACATGGGTTGAGGTGGTTGGCAGTGCTGGGTGAATAGTTGGACTTGATGGTCTCAAGCATCTTTTCCAACCTAAATGATTCTTTATTCTATGATGTTAATTAAATATGAATAGTGGGCATGTCTGAATCAAGATCCTTGTGTTGTAAGCCTGAGACAGCCTGCAGAGACCCTGGCATTGTGAGTCTGTGGGGACTGTCAGGGTCTCCTGGAACCCAGGGGCATTCCTGGACAGAAAGCAATGAGAACTTGAGCACATTCTCAATGGTCACCCCCTTTCCCAGCCTGTATCTACCTAGTTTGGCTCCACAGAGGCCATGGGTGACCACGGTGAGGGCTTTGCTGAAGTGAAGGCTCTCCCCTCGGCCCCACAGCCAGTTTTCTCACCATTCCGGGTAGTCAGGTCCATCAGGTGTGATGTGAAATCCCTGATGGCTGTTCCTGTCTCATCCTGCAGGTGTTTGGCAGGGATTGCTGGGAGGATTTGCTCCATCACTGTCCCAGGGTCAGAGGTGACATTGAGCAGGCTGTAGTTCACCTCCTCAAAGCTGGGTGTGAGATTTCCTTCTCCCACTCACCAGGAACCTCCTGATTGCTACAACACTCCCAAGAGATCAGAGAAGAACCTCACCAGGGCATCATCCATCTCCCTCAGCATCCTTGAGTACATCCCACCTGCTCCTATGGGCTTGTGTATGTGTCCCCTAATCCATCTTCCTCCAGGATGGGAACATCTCACCACTGCTTGGAACAAGGAACTGGAAGTCTTGAGGGCCTCACTGGCCACCAGAAAGCCGCTGCTGTGTTGCCAGCAGCCATGGGCACTGCTTCCCGAGCTGGCAACTCCTGGAAATGTGTGGGGTGGGGGCATCCAGGGTGCTGTGAATCACCCTCTGCTAAAATGGATTTGAGTCTGTTTTGCCCCTGGCAACCTGCTGAGCTGAATCAATGCAATCTTCGAAATTTACTTGCCTTGACAGATAAAATCTCAATAAAGTCTGGTTTCCTTCCTCATTCCAGTTTCCCTCAGACCATGTCCTGGCAAATTTGGGGCTTTCCAGGATGTGCAAGCTCATGGATATCGAAACCTGGCACAGCCACCAGTGCCTGGATTTCCTGTGGGCTGACAGACCTCATGGGTGCCCTGTGTGGGAGAGCTCTGGCACTCTACAGGCTGCCTGCTGCTGCCAGAGCTCCTTTCATTTTCACTTTCCTGGGTGCTGGGAGCTGTGCAGCTCCACCAGCCCGTACGTCGCAGAGGCTCCGGGTGCGTGTCTGCAGCAGCCTCCGGGAGGAGCCCCAGCTGCCCAGGCGGGAGCGCAGAGCCCGGGAACCACAGCGCGGGAAAGCCGGGACTGGCAGCTGGAAACTGCTCCGGTGAGTGCGGCCAGAGCAGTGACAGCCCTGTGGCTGCGGAGCAGGGCGGGCTGGCATCCATTTAGGAGCGGGGTGGCCAGCCAGGCTCTGTCTCGCCGAGCCCATTTGGGCACAGGGGATAGCCCCAGGGCGGGAAGAGCAGCGGAGCCTCCCCAAAGGGTTGTGCGCTTTGGGATGCTCAGTGAGTTCTGGGCGCACGCATCCCCCTGATCCGCTCTTATCCGCTCCCACAGTGCTGCCGTGGGCGCTGGGGACGAGCCGCTGCTGATCCCGCTCTCCGTCGCAGATGTCCCGGGAGCCGTGGCGGCCGAGGCACCGCTGTGCCCCGCTGATCCCCGAGGCCCGCGGCGGAAGGGCGCAGCGCGCCGTGTACCTGCTGCTGGCGCTGTGTGCCGGGGCTCTGCTCCTCGCCGGGGAGCCCCTCGTGCCCACCGCCCGCAGCCTCACCTTCCACTTCGCCACCCTGCAGATCGGGGCGCTGCTCAAGGGCACCTGCTACCTGGCCGAGGAGATCTTCCACCTCCACTCCAGGTGAGCCAGCGGGGCTGGCTGCCCGCGGCGCTCCAGGGATCACCCTGGGAACAAGGGCGTTGCACCCTCGGGACGTGGTGGGGTTTGCTCCTGGTCTCTGTGCCCACATGTGCCCTCTGTGGCAATGCTATGTTGTGCCCGGCAGAACACACTGCCCTCCATCACCCTTCTGTCCCTCTTATCTCCTGCTCCCTCTGCTCCCTCTCCCAGCCTCTCCTCTCCGTGGTAACTCCCTAGTGTGCCCTTTCCCTGGGGAAAGATCTTGGCCCTCAGCCTTTCCCCACCACCCAGTACAGGAGGGCAGGGGACTGTTGTCTCCCTTTCCTGTCCAGGGTGACATTCCATCTGCTCCCTCTGAGTCCCATGGGTGCTGCAAGGGACCCAAGCCTTCTCCTGGCTCGGGGCAGGAGATGGATGTGCTGGGCAGGGTCCCACAGGGCTCTGTAGTGCTCTGGAAGGTTGGTGGCACTGGCCAGGAGGTGGGAGCAGCCCTGACCAGCACCTGTGGGCTGCAAAGGGTGGGTGGGTGGCCACCAGCCTGACTCCTATCTCCCTCTCCCACCCAGGCACCACGGCAGCTTCTGGAGGGCCCTGAGCACCTGCTTCCCCCCACGCTGGCACGGGCCCATGCTGCTCGTCTGTGGCTCAGCCTATGTGGCTCTCCTCGGTGATGGGCAGCCACTCGGCCTCCACCTCATCCTGGCCAGTCTGTGCCAGCTCCTCATCCTTGCCTTGGGGCTCCAGGTAAGGCTCCCACACCTCCAGCCTGGCTGGCTGCCCAGGGAGCTCTTCAGCCCTTCAGCCGTGGGGGCACGTAGCCAGCTCTTTGTGGTCTCTGCATGTCCAGCCCTCCCAGAGTCAGCCTGGTGGGAGGAACACTCTTGGCTCAGCCCTGCAGGGCTGATCTCCCGGGTCCTGTGCTGCCAAGAGTGTTGGCAGGAGGGCCAGGCTGCCTCCTAACGATCCCAAGCACCCCAGGGGATGGCACAGCCCCCCCGACATGAAAAACAGGGGTATTTTAAATCTGTCAGTCAAGCTGGTGCTTGAGAGCAAAGCAGAGCCTGTGTGTTCTCAGTTATCAGTGTGGCGTGGGGGCAGAGCCAAGCCCCAGGTGCCTCTGCAGCATTGGGAGGGCTCTGCTGTGCCCCAGTGGGGCTGGAAGGGTCACACAGGCTGCAGAAGGTGCTTCTGTGCTTCTCCAGTCTGTGGGACTGGACTCCCATCTCCACCTAAATGCACACACAGAGCTGGCAGAGGCCACTAGGAATCCCACCATCAGGTGCTGGGATGTCTCCTCTCCCATGCTGGAAGCATGGGGCAAATGGACAAGTTGCACTGGGACACACAATCCCAGTGGAGGGTGCAGCCAGGGAAATGCCTAGCTCACTCCAGCCCCAGTTCCCTCCTCTGCAGGGGCTGCGGGGGCTGTCAGGGGCTCTGGCCCACTGCCTGCATGGTGGTGGAAGGGGCTGGTGGGGTTGTTCACTCTCCAGATCTCTTTGGAGTTCTCCAATCCCCATGGAGAACTGGATGTTGTGGAAGGAGCCAGGTGGCTGCTGTCATCACCTGGTCTGTCTGTCCTTCCCTCCACAGAAACCCTCAGCAGTGGAGATGTCTGAGATGTCCGAGAGGTCCAAGCAGAATGTCGCTCATGGGCTTGCCTGGTCCTATTATGTTGGGTACCTAAAAATAGTCCTGCCACGTACGTAGCTGTTTCCCTGCGTTCTCACGCCTACAGATAGAAATAGCTCCTAATAACAATCCTCCCACTTTCACAGTGTTAGCAGGGAAATGGGGAGCAAGGCAGAATGAAGCTGTGCTCACATCAGGCACCTCTGCCCAATGATCTCTTCCACCAGGGGTAAAAAAGTCCATGGAGGAATTCTGCAGAGCCAATCCCAACCTGCTGGCATGCAGGAAAACCTGGAAGCTCCACATCTTGGTCCCTCTGAACTGTGATGTCTATGATGACCTGGAGAAAGCTGACAGCAATATCCACTATGTGGCAGACCTCACTGAAACCACCCTGGCCCGAGCTGGCACCAAAAAGAGGGTCTACAAACACAGCCTCTACGCAATCAGGGGTGAAGAAAACCAGGTATGCTGAGAGCAGCATTGGGAGCATCATCCCCAAAGTCTTGCTGGTCTGAGAATTGTCCGTAAGGACAGGAGACTGTTCCCTCTCCTGTTAGATACTCCCAGCTTTCACCAGGCTTCCACTCGATTGAGAGGTCCCGTTCTTGCACCCCTTCCTGCTGGCTGCCTCCTCCCATGCTCAGCTGCAGGGATGATGGGCTTGCTTAACCCCTCCTGGAGCTGGTTTAAGCCCAGAAAACAGTAGAAAACTGAGCAGGAAAAAGCAGATGTGGGCTACAGAGCATCACTTCCCATAGGATGAATGTTTCCCTGTGTTGTGAAGAGGTGCTTGAAGATGTCTGTGTGTGTCATTATTCGACTCTCCACCTTCCCCCTAGTCACCCCTTTTCCAGGCTGGTGAGCCCTAAATCTCTCCATCTCACATTGCATTCATCTCCTCCCACATCTCCTGGCAGTCTGGCCCCTGTCCCTTCCCCTTGGAGAAGGGAACACCCTGGTGCTGTGGATGGGGATGTTGGCAGAGCTCTGCTCCTCACCTGGATCCCCTGATTTGCCCTTTGGCAGTGGCTGAGCTCTGAGCTGCTGTTTTTGAAGCCCTACCTGCAGGGACCCTGAGCCTCTCCTGGCCCTGCCCCAGGGGAAGCGCAGTTGGCCACGGGCTTTTCCCACTGTGCTGCACACACGGATGCTGCGTTCCGTCTGCCAGGCTCCTGCTGAGTCACTCTGCTCCCCGGGAGCTCCAGCAGCTCTGGGCCTGGACCTGGCCTTCCAGTAATAATATCTGCCCCAGCTTCCTGCCCAGTCCCTCGCAGTGCAGGGCCCATCACCAGCACTTGCTCCAGGGCAAAGTATTAACTGCCTGCCAAGGCTGGTAACTTCCTGCTTCTCTACATTTACTTGGGATTACATCCCTCTTCCTTCTAATTCTCTCCATTGAACCTTCCAGTTTACCCAGTGCAAGACTTACTGGTAACCCTGCTCCTCCTTGGCTTGTTTATGGCTTTATCAGATTTCTCCTTGTTTCTTTGCTCAGCCTCCTTCCAGCTGTGCCTCCACCTTTCCAATGTTTAGGTTCTTCTCTGCCCTCCATCTTTCTGTTAGGATGCTCAGGCTTACAATAATGGAATCACAAAATATGCTGGGTTGGAAGGGACCCACAAAGACTGTCAAGTCCAATTCCTGGCTCTGCACAGACACCCCAACAATCCCACCCTGTGCCTGGGAGCATTGTCCAAGCTCTCCTGGAGCTCTGGCAGCCTTGGGGCCATGACCATTCCCTGGGGAGCCTGGGCAGTGTCCCACCACCCTCTGGGGGAAGAACCTTTTCCTGATATCCAACCTAACCCTGCCATGACACAGCTCCAGCCATTCGCTCAGGTCCTGTCACTGGTCATAGAGAGCAAAGATTGATGCTGCCCTTCCACTTTCCTTTGTGTAGCAGAAAGCCACCAAGAAGGTGTGATCACAGGACAAGGATGTCTCCCTAGGAGACCAAATTCCATGGAGAATATCACCCTCCAGGCTGCTCTTGGGAGCATTGACAAAGTCAGTGGCTGAACCCTGCGGGCAGATGCATCTCCCTGAGCCCACTTGGCACAGGAAACACCTGGACCTGCCAGGCCCCTGCATGAGGCAGAGGGACACTGGGGCCAGACCCAGTGTCCCTGTCCCAGTGTTCCAGCACATAGCACCAGTGCAAGGCAGGCCAAGGAGCTGCCGAGAGGTCCTGAGTGCTCTGCCCAGTGCCAGGGACCCCCAGCAGCCCAGTCCTCCTGTCCCCACATCTTTTCCTTCCATCCCTGCAGCTCTGGCACTGTGCTGTGGAATATGCCACCCCGCTGCAGTCCCTCTACGCCATGTCCCAGGATGAGTGTGCTGCCTTCAGCCGGGAGGAGCGCCTGGAGCAGGCCAAGCTTTTCTACAGGACCTTGGAGGAGATCCTGAAAGGTTCCAAGGAGTGTGCAGATGGCTACCGGCTCATTGCCTATGAGGGTGAGTGAGGGGGAAGGGGCTGGAGTGCCCAGGACAGTGGCTGTGCTCTTCCAGCCCCTAGTGACCTCAGATCAGAGTCTGTGCAGAGCACAGCTGATGTCCCCAATCGGGAGGCCATGGTGGCCCTGCTGCCATAGGAGGAACAGAGGGGCTGCCTTCCCACATGAAATAGGAACGTCACTGAGCATGGCATCACTGGCTGGGTGAGGGAGGGGATTGTCCCACTCTGCTGTGGGCTAGGGCAGCCTCACCTCCAGTCCTGGTGCAGTTTGGCCACCACAATATGAGCAAAATCTAAAGCTGTCAGGGAGTGTCCAAAGGAGGGACATGGGGACAATGTGAAGGGTCTGGAGGGGTCACATGAGGAGCAACTGAGGGCTCTTGGCCTGTCCAGCTGGAGCAGAGGAGGCTGAGGTCAGACCTTACTGGAGGCTGCAGCTCCTCCCAAGGGACAGCTCTGATCTCTGCTCCCTGTGACCAGCGCCAGGACCCAGGGAATGGCTGGAGCTGTGCCAGGGGGATTTAGTCTGGCTATCAGGAAAAGGTTCTTCCCCCAGAGAGTGCTCAGGCACTGCCCAGGCTCCCCAGGGAATGGTCTCGGCCCCAAGGCTGCCAGAGCTCCAGGAGCATTTGGACAATGCTCTCAGACACGGTGTCTGTGCAGCGCCAGGAGTTGGACTGGGTGATCCTTGTGGAGCTCTTCCAACTCAGGGTATTCCATGATTCCACAATTCTAAGGTCTTCTTGCTATGAGTCTGAGGAGCAGAGAATCTAACTGCAGCACTGGTTGTCCCAGCTGAAGTCCCCAAGGGGACCTGAGACAAGCTGTCTACTGCAAGGATTAAGTATAACCGCAGGCATGCAGGGGAAGCAGCAGCTCCCCTCGCTGTTGATGTTCCTGGAAGACGTTGCTGAGGCTGTCAAGCCCTCCCCAGCAGTGGGATGAGTGTGTGCTGGCTCGGTGCCATTCCTGCTGACAGGGGATGGGAGTGAACGAGGCTTTCCCTCATTCCCATCATCTTTACATCTCCCATCTCCTCACCTCCGCCAGATGAAATCAGCATCTTGCTGTAATGAATGTCGGTTTTTTCAGAGGAAACTCAGCACTCTCCCTGATGGGAAGAAGCATTTCCATCCAGCAAGGCAGTTCCCATCACGAGCACTACTGGGAATCCAGCACATAGTGCTGTAATTTTACACTCCTCCCCGCAATTTGTGCTTGAATTTTTTCCCTCTGCCATGCTGAAAGTGGGAAGTAAAAGCTGTATTTTGACTGTGCAGGAAATTCTGCATATTTTGGGGCATCTCACAGAGACTTTGCTCCCTGCTCAGAACTCTGCCTCAGGACAACCAGTGAAGGTAGGTTTTGTCTTTCTTCTGTTCCAGAGCCAGAAGAAGCAGAGAAACACTTCTTGTCCAGAGAGATCGTGTGGCATTTGCAGCAGGAGCACCACGAGGAGATCGCCGTGCTTGAGGGGAACCATCTGGACACCCCATCCACAGCCCTGGACTCAGCAGAGCTCAACCTCCAGATCAGTGTGTCAGACCTGCCACAGCCACTGCGCACTGATGGCTTCTAACACAGCCCCTCACTGGCCCTCGGGGCTGCGGTCACCCTTCCCCAACCCCCTTCCTCTTGGAGCACATGCTGTCCATGGCAGCAGCCCCCAGCTCCCACCCAAACCTCCTGTGCACCACGGTTACTGGAGCAGCTGACTCAGCCCACAGCCCTGTGACATGCTTCCCATTTTCTTTGTTATGTACAAGCTCATATATTCTTCTGTGGGTGTATTGGTTTTTTTATCTGCTTTGATTTGTGTCATATAAAGCACTTTCCTCTGGGACCAGTTGCAGTATCCTAAATCTGGGGCACCATGTGCAGTCTGCCCCATGTGGGACTGGAAAAGGTTCTTCCCTCAGAAAGTGGTGGGACACTCAGAGAGTGGGGGACCAGGCTCCCCAGGGAATGGTCACGGCCCCCAAGGCTGCCAGAGCTCCAGGAGCACTTGGACGATGTTCTCAGGGACTGGGTGGGATTGTTGGGATGTCTTTGCAAGGCCAGGAGTTGGACTGGATGATCCTTGTGGGTCCCTTCCAACCCAGGATATTCCATGATTCTGTGCTATGCTGTGATGTTGGATGGGGCTTTGGAAATCCCAGCCACAAGTGTGCCTGTGTGTGCTGGGACAAACACAGCCAGCCCATGTGGCCTGACTCATGGGGCAGCTTCTGCAGGCACAGCGAGCATGTGCAGGACTTCTAGGGGAACCTCCAGCCTCATGGAAAGCACTGGTGGCAGAGCAGGCTCACCCAGGATGGGGAGATGCCGATGGAAAGGGCTGGGTGGGTGCAGGCTGGAGCTGAGACAACAGCCCTGCTCCTGCCCTTGGCTGCCCAGCTGTTTTTAGAATCCTGGATGCCTGGAATCCCTAAGGCAGGAAAAGCCCTTTAAGGTCATCAAGTCCAACTGTTAGCCCAGCAGTGCCAAGGCCACCACTAACCTGTGTCCCCAGATGCCACATCCATACGTTTTTTAATATTTCCAGGGGACAGTGACTGTCCTGCACAGCCCATTCCAATGTCTGACAATTATTTCAGTGAATAAATTCTTTTTGATGTCCAAACTGAACCTCCCCTGGAGCAGTTTGAGGCCATTTTCTCCAGTGCTGTCCCTTGTTCTCTGGGAGCAGAGCCTGACCTGGCTGTCAAGGAGTTGTAGAGAGGGAGATGATCCCCCTGAGCCTCCTTTTCTCCAGACTAAGCCCTCCCCCCACAGCTCCCTCAAATGTTCCTCATCTTGTGCTCCAAACCTTTCTTCAACTCTGTTCCCTTCTCTGGACACACTCCAGCCCTTCAATGTCTTTCTTGTTGTGAGGGGCCCAGAACTGGACACAGAATTCCAGGTGCCTAAACTGGGCTATATATGCAGGGCTCTACCTTTCATGCATGTGGGAGAACATGGTGGGAGATCTCTCCCCAGCTCCAGCCCAGCAAGCTTTCAGGGGAGATTTGGCTGCATGTTGGTCCTGCTGGGACTGGGAACTGGAACCCATTTCAGGATGCAGTAAAACCTTAATCTGCAGCCTAATCTCTGGGTACTGCATCTGTGCAAAAACGGCAGATGAAAGGGCTGGGAAGGGAGGGTTGGGACAGTAAGGGCCACTGCAAAGAGCCAGCTGGTTTGCAGAGGTATCAGGAATCTTGCCGAGGCCTCTGAGATGTGCCAAGTGCCTGGTCCTGGACTGACTGGAGAGGGAAGACAGCAGGTGAGGGACTTCTTGCTCCTGGTAGGAGCCAACCTGAGTGCAGGGAGCAGAGTGGGGTCTGGCCCTGGGGTGTGGGCAGGACATGGGTCCTGGTCACCTTAGCAGCGTTCCCAAGGGCACAGAGCAAATGCTGTGGGCACCTGCTGAGATGCCAGGGAAATGCACGGCATCGGGGCTGAGCTCAGCAACATGGGAACAGCCAGCAGCAGCTGTGCGAGCAGCAAAGCCACTGCAGTCCCTGAGGGCTCACACCTTCAAACCCATCCTTATGGGGCACAAGGTTCTCCTTGATGCCCTGCTCCCTTCTCATGTGGAAGCTTCTTATCTCATTCATCACTGCAGCCAGGCTGGGCTGGAGATGGTGATAAGCTCAGGCCATATTAGCAGGGGACAGGTTGAAAGACAGGCACAAGCCCAGAGGAAATCTGACAGCACAACCTTGTTCCAGCAGCAGCCGTGCTGCCAGCCAAAGGCTCGGCTCTCGCCACTGCTCAAGGGCACAGCCGGGGCCAAGGTGAAAGCCTTTGCTGGCAGCAGGAACTGGAGGCAGGGCTGGATCAGAGGCAGGAAAATCAAACCTCAGAAGTGGCAGCTCGCTGCTAAGCTGGCAAACACAGGATAACCAGTTTCCCCTTGAGCTCTCCAACAGCACAAATAGCTCCGTTTTAGTGCTAATCACAGCATCCCACAGCAGCTCTGACTCAGACTCAGGACTCTCTGACTTGGAGGCAGACCCATCCTGATCCACGGGCAGCAGCAATGCCACTATACCTCAGCAAGGTGAGCTGAGCAGGTCCAGGGGCCACCACAATCCAGCAGGTCCCAGGTGGAGCAGGGAAGGAGGTTCACAGCCAGGATCCTGCTGAGCAAGGCACAGAATAGCTGCATCCTCCCTCCATCCAAAGGCTGGGGGACAGGGCTCAGCTTGGATGCAGCAAGGACAGGGCTTCTCCCAGCCCATCCTCACATCCCAGCTGTTTTCCCACCAGAAATCCCAGGAACCACCTGCAGTGACCCATCCGTGCTGCTCCACACAGCACAGAGCCTTAGTGTGTAACCTCGGGGGGCTGCGAGGTGAGTTCTCTCACAGGCCCTCTGCAGGGCAGGTGCTCAGCTTCTACCACGACCTTGAAAAACTGATCCTCATGGAATCCCAGAATGGGCTGGGTTGGAAGAGACCTTAAAGCCCATCTCATTTCCACCCCCTGCCATGGGCAGGGACACTTTCCACTATCCCAGGTTGCTCCAAGCCCTGTCCAGCCTGGCCTTGGGCACTGCCAGGGATCCAGGGGCAGCCACAGCTGCTCTGGGCACCCTGTGCCAGGGCCTGCCCCCCCTCACAGGGAACAATTCCTTCCCAATATAAACCTACTCTCTGCCATGTTGCCCTGCAGAAAATGCTGGTGAGGCTGGCGATGGTTTCACCTCTCTGGAGGTGAGAGCAGTGACTGATCACAGGGCTCTGCTGCCCTCACATGTTTTTTACCAATACTCAAATTTTTAGTCAGCCTTGCACTAAGTGGCACTTCTCCAGTGTTGTGATTGTGTTCCAAGAAAGGACCTTGCACTCACTCACATTATTTTATTTTATTTTATTTTATTTTATTTTATTTTATTTTATTTTATTTTTATTTTTATTTTTATTTTTATTTATTTTTATTTTATTTTTTATTCTTTCATGAAGTAAAAATCCTCCTTGAAAAGTGGCTGGTTTGAGGTGGCTGAGGAAAATGTCAGGTTCACTGAGTCCACACCTGCCTCTGGAATCCTGCAAAGCAAGGAAATATCACCTCAGCATTCAGCCTTCAGCAATGGTTGGCGTTAAACTGGCTATTAATATTAATAACAATATTAATATTAATGCTTCTTCTTTGGGCTGCACCTGCCACTGCCTCTCAGATCCCTTTCCTCTTCCCAGTGCTCAGTGGGAGCAGTGTAATATACACTGGGAATGTATCTAAATTAACTCGGAGAGCAGCAGCCTGATAGCCCAGAAGGTTTCACGGAGCTGCCTCCATGCCAGCGTTGCACCCACAAGAGTAACACGTCCATAACCCCCAGCATCACAGGTTTTAATTAAATTGTGCCAAGCACCTGAGACCAACATTTCCCACAGCTCCTCAGTCTTGCCTGCAGCTCTGCAGGGCCCGCGTTCCAAGCTGCGAGTGCTGCAGTCCGGGTTTCACGGCACCGTCAGTGGCTGTGTCAGCTGGAGCGTGGCCACAGCACAGCTCTGTGGGGAGCTGGGCTCACGCAGAGCTGGAACAGCGCCAGGTTGTGCCAGGGACTGGATATTCAGGAAAACTTCTTCACTGAAAGGGCAGCGAAACAGTGTCACAGGCTGCCCGGGGCACTGCTGGAGTCACCGTCCCTGCAACTGCTCAAAATCATGTGTGTGTGGCTCCTGGGAGGTGGTAGCTTTTTAATGGTTTTTTTGGCTTGGCAGGGCTGTGTTGATGGTTGGACTCCATGATCAGAGAATCGTTTATGTTGGAAAAGAACTCCAAGATCATTTTTGTTCTTTCCTTAATTTTATTCTGGGATTTCTGGGAGCGTTATGTGGAAATCCCTCCCTGGAGCTGAGGAGTGCCCATCAGAATGACTCCTCAACCCTGACTCAGAGATTTGCCCCTCATTGAGATGAATGAGGAGCATCAATGTCTGTTCAGTAATTACTTTGTTACCTTTAATATAATTTAGTATCAGTATTGCTTAAAAAATATTGCACTACTCTAGAACTACCTACACTGTGCAGTAAATGATTCAGATTAAGATCTTTCAGCCTAACGATTACAATCATTAATTTAAATATTTTATTCCTATAAATATTTTTGGGCTACCATCCTTAATCCTGAAGGACAAAGTCATAAAAAGGCTCAATTGCCCTGCTTTAGACATAAACCACTGGCCAAGCCTGGGACTGGATCAGACTCCTCACAGAGGAAGAGCCCTGGAAAGCCGCGGAGCTTGAGACCCCCATCCATCTCGCCCCCAGGGGTGGGAGGGTAGCTGAGCCCTGGGAGCCCTGACCGCGCTGAGGGGCGGCCATGAGCTCCGTCAGTGTCACTCAGAGCAGCCCCGGAGGCGGCGGCACGAAGCCGGTACCGAGCTAAAGCCTCAAGAGGAATCGCCGCCCCCCAAGATGGCGCCGGACAAGCGGCGTGAGGGAGCAAGGACTGTCACGTGACCCCGCTCCGCCCCAATCAGCGTCGGGCACCGCCTCCGCGGCGGGAAGGGGAGCGCGGGAGGAGCTGCTGCTTCCATGACAACCAATCAGCGGCGGCTTGGAGGCGGGACTAAAAGGGGAGGCGTCACGTGCCTCCCCGCCAGCCAATCAGCGGCGGGCGGTGGCGGCGCCAAGATGGCGGACGATAAGGTGAGCGGGGAGGGCTGGGGCTGAGGGGCCGCCGGGGCTGTGGGGAGGCCGCGCCGGTTCCTTCCGCGGAGGGTGGGGCGGGAATCACCTCCGTGTCTCCCGTAGGACTCTCTGCCTAAGCTGAAGGACCTCGCCTTCCTGAAGGGGCAGCTGGAGAACTTACAGCGCAGGGTGGAGGACGAGGTGCAGGCCGGCGTGGGGCAGGTAACGTGCGGGCTCGGGGCGGGTCGGCCGCCGCCTCTGAGAGGGACTGGTGGGGGGAAAAACAAATCCCAGGGAAAAAACAACCCACAGCTCACCCCTGGGGCACGTCCCGTGCCCCCCGCTCCGCGATCCCGCCCGGAACGTGCCTCACTGTGCTCTCCCCTCAGGACGGGTCCCTGCTGGCATCGCCCTTACTCAAAGGCTTCTTGGCGGGATACTTGGTAGCCAAGCTCCGCTTCTCCGCCGTCCTGGGCTTCGTGGCCGGCACCTGCACGGGGATTTACGCCGCCCAGAATTACGCCGTGCCTAACGTTGAGAAGACGATTCGGGACTATGTGAATTCACTGAAAAAAGGTCGGGACTAGCGAGGAGGAGCCCGGAGGCAGCAGGGACTGCGGGAACGGTGCTCCTTAGGTAGCAGGCACGGAGCACCCCCAGGGCTCTGGGAGGCACATCTTCTGCACCCTTCCTTTCCCTGGAAAAGGGCTTTGCACCACACCACTGCGACTCGTCAGGGGGCTGGTGATGGGTGTTTGTTGGGCATCATGGCAGTAGTGATCACTGCACTAACCCACAGCAGCTTGAGAGCACTGAGGGGCTGCCAGCTGCCTTTTTCTCTCACCTTTCCCTGTGCCCCTGTGGACTGAGGGGCTGCTGTGCCCAGTCACCTGTGTGCCCTGGGAACATAAGGCTGCTGTGCCCTGTCACCTGTGTTCCCTGTAACCCTTGTGCCCTGCCACCCAGTCCACACTGTGCCCTGGGAATGTGCTTTGTGTGGCTTCTCAGGAAGGCTTGTAGTTCTCCTCTTAACAAGAGACAACACCCTGCTCTCCTGCTGCATCACAAATGTTGCAGAGAACATCCTGCAACCAGGCTCATTAAATTCTTGGTATTTGGTCTCTTCAGTGTTGCAGGGTGAGAGTCTGTCTGGCCTCTCTACACTGATAGCAGCTCACTTGTGCTGGCTCTCGCCCGGAAATGGGAATGTTTGGGAATGCTGCTGGCTCTGCCAACAGGCTGCTCCAGAGGGGGCTATGGGCAGTGATGCTGCTGCTATCTGTGGTCATCTACGGCTCCCATGCCCCCCTCCTGACCCTCTGCAAGGTGGACGGGGCCATCCCCTTCAGTTCTACGTCCGTGGTGATCCTCGTGGAGCTGACCAAGCTGGCGCTGTCCCTCCTGTTCCTGCTGGCCGGGGCGCGGGAGCCGCTGGCAGCGGCAGTGTCCTGGCGTCACGCCGCGCCCTTCGCCCTCTCAGCCCTGCTCTACGCTGCCAACAACAACCTGGTGGTGCACATGCAGCTCTTCATGGACCCCAGCACCTTCCAGGTGCTCAGTAACCTGAAGATCGTCAGCACGGCGCTGCTCTACAGCCTCCTGCTGCGCCGGCGCCTGGGCCCGCGCCGCTGGCTGGCCCTGCTGCTGCTGCTGGCTGCCGGTGTCACCTACAGCTGCGGGGGGCTGCGGGGGCCCGGTGACCCCGGCGGGATGCGCCTGCACGTCACACCCGTGGGCTTGCTGCTGCTCTCCGTGTACTGCCTCATCTCCGGCCTGTCTGCTGTCTACACCGAAGCCATCCTGAAAACACAGGCACTGCCCCTCAGCCTCCAGAACATCTTCCTGTACGTTTTCGGGGTCCTGCTCAACCTGATGGGCTCCATGTGGAGCACCACAGAGGGCGGGTTCCTGGAGGGCTTCTCCCCGTGGGTGCTGCTGGTCGTGCTCAGCCAGGCCCTGAACGGACTCATCATGTCCGTGGTGATGAAGCACAGCAGCAACATCACCAGGCTCTTCGTTATCTCCTGCTCCATCCTGGTCAACGCCCTCCTCTCTGTTGCCCTCTTCAATCTGCAGCTCACCCTCCTCTTCTTCGTGGCAGTGGCGTGCATCGGTCTGGCTGTGCACCTGTATTATGGAGTCACGTAGCCACTGCCTCCCTCCTGTGTGTCTGGGCAGCCCCAGCCCTCCTCAGGGCTGGAATCATTCCTGATGGGCACCTGCACAGCTCCAAGGACCCCCCTGAGAAGGAGTGCTGAGGGGGGAAAGCACCCTGTCCCTGCTTCCATGGGGAAACGGGGCCCTGCTCCAGTCCAGCCAGGCTCTGTGCCATGGGGTTCCCGTGGGATCAGGCATGCCCAGCCTTAGTGTGAGTCCTGAACCCCTTGTGCATGTCTCGTAGTATCAGGATATGCCAGGGGAGGTTCAGACTGAGGAGTAATTTCTTCCCAGAATGGGCGATTAAACACTGGACATGGCTGCCCAGGAAGGTGGTAGAGTCACCATTGCTGGAAATGTTTAAGGAAGGACTAGATGTGGCACTTAAAGCCATGGTCTAGTTGACAAGGTGATGTTGGCTTACAGGTTTGACTTGATGCTTTCAGAGGCGTTTTCCCCCCTAAAAGATTCTGGGACTCTGTCCCGTGTCCTCAAGCTGCTTCCCCACACCACAGTGGCCTGGGAATGCTCGGCAGTAATTGGCCCTGCCGCACCTCCTGCCAGCCCAGCATGGGCCTGGTGCTGTTTCAGCTCCCATGGATGCTGCTTGATCCCTACCATTCCTGGTGCTGCTTCCCCAGGCCTCTCCCACCTCCACGGTTTTCCAGCCTAGCCCCTGGCTGGAGCCCTGCTGTCCTCAGGCCATGTTTCCCCTCCTGGGCACAGTGTCTTTGCAGAGCAGACAGGGACTGGGGCATGTAGGAACTTTCTCCTGCTCCCCAAAAGGAGGATGCCCCTCAAGTTTGTACCAAGTTCCTGGCAGGCAGAGGCCACCCAGGGTATTAAAGCTGTGGTTCAGTGTCCATGTGTCTGTCTTGTGTCTGCCTTCCCTGTGGGTTGGTGTCTGTGCCCTTTGGGACAGGTTTGGGGGCCAGGGGTGTGTCCAAGCCTGACAACACTCATGGCTGAGGGGCACCCACTTTATTCCATGTTGCCACAGCTGGAGGCTGCCAGCCCTCTCACCAGGCCGAGCCTGTGCTCCCACAGGCAGGTTCCCAGTGCAGAGCAGAGTTTTCCCTCCCTGGGCCAGGTTTCCCTACGGATCAGCAGCCAGAGCGGGTGGAAATGGAAGCTGTGCCTGGAATAACTCCTGACTGGAGCTGGCCAGTCTCCCGGTGTCACTGGTGGCTCAGTGCAGGGAGTGGTCTGCAGGGACTCTGTCCTGTCAGGCCAGCTGTCCCCACGCCCTGGGCGTGGCTCAGGGGGTCTGTGTGGTGGCATCAGCCGAGCCTGCCCGTCGGGTGTCCCGCAGCTGCTGGTTGTGCTCGGCAAGTTCCACCGCGTCCTGGAGCACTTCCTGCAGCAGCGCCCGGTGTCGGCGCTCCAGGGCCTCCTGCTGCTCCTCTGCCAGGCGCTGCTGGTCCCGGAGCACCTGCAGGATACCCTGGGTGGTGTGGCACAGCCCTGGCACAGCTGGAAGGGGTGTCCCCAGCCCTACCTGCCCACCTGCAGCAGGTGCTGCCTGCAGGCCTGCATCTCCTGGTGGTGATTCCGCAGCAGGGCCTCCAGGTCCCACTCGGTCGCCTCCCGCTCCCGCAGTGCTGCCTCGAGGCTCAGTCCCAGCACGGTCACCTCCCGCTGCCAGCGCTCTGTGTCCCACTGCAGGGGACAGGGACAAGGTCAGGGCAGTTCCAAGGTGTCCCTGCTCCCTTGAGCTGTGCTAGGGAGGAGAGGCTGGAGCAGTGGGCTCTGCCTGTGCCTACCTCTCTGCTATGCTCCGGGGCTGGCATGGCACCGGTCCCGAGCTCTTGCTGGAGCTGCTGGCAGTGCTGAGCCCGCAGCCGCTGCCGCTGTGCCCTGGCCAGGGCACGCTGGACCTCCGGGGATGGGCATGGCTGGCACCGGCTCCCTGCCTGGTGGAGAGCAGAGCGGGCTCAGATGGCACCAGGACCCAGTGCTGGCAGTGCAGAGCTGGCCCTGTGCAGGGACCCTGTGGGCTGCCACTCACGCTGTCACCCCTGGGCCGTGGCTGTGACACTTTGCTTTGGGATGGCTCCTTCAGCAGCCCCTGCCCTGCGCTGGCCAGAGCTCCCTGGCTTCTCCTGCTGTTACCCCATCCTGCTGCGTGGGGACAGGGGAGGAGGATGAGTGTGACATGGGGGGAGGAAGAAAGATGTTCAGATATAGAGTGAGGCCTTTCCCACCATGTAAAGCCACACTCTGTGCCCACATATCCTCCACCCAAGTGCGGCACGCGTGCCTGGCCCCACGCTCCAGCCCTGCTGGCTCCAGGCTGGCACTGGTTGGGGGTGTCTGGGTCCCAGGCTGCTGGCCTGGGGCTATGCTCCCTGCAGAGACCTGGTCCTGTGGGAGAAGGAGATGTTATAGGAACACAGCCAGGATTCAGGGCTTCCCCTGCACTGGGACTATCCCTGGATGAGGGGGTCTGGCCAGACCTCTGCCCACCTTGGCATTGGGCTGGTGCATCTCACTTGTCCCAAGCACCTTGGCCTCTGCCTGCTTTTTCTCCCACCTTTGACTCTTCAGCACCTGGAAAAGGGGAATTAGAGGTCCTTGTTGGGGTGCTTCAGACCTCCAGGCCTGGCATGGCTCCAAGGACACGTCTCGTCCCTGGGGCAGCTTTAGCCCCTTCCCTCAGTGCTGGACGAGGATCTTGACACCAGGATGAGTCAAGAACCTGGGCCTTCCCCAGCCCAGGGAATGAGTGCATCCTGGTCCCATGTGGATCCAGGGGCATTCCCCACCTGCAGCTCCTGCAGGGCCCTCTTCAGCTGGGCCACAGTCGTCTTCTGCTCAGGCAGGCCAGCTCCAGCCAGCAGCTCCATCCGCAGCCCTCGGATCTCCCTCCGGCGCGCTGCAATCTCCTCCGCTGGGTCCCAGAGTGTGGCAGAGATGGTCTTGGCCAGCCCCTTCACCCTCTCAGCCAGTCCCAGGGCTCCCAGGATCTCCTTTCTGGAGGTGTCTGGGAGAACAGCGAGCCCTGGGCAAGGGCCATGGGAAGCCACCAGCACAGGGGGTCCCAGTGCCATGGAGATGAGTGGAGCTGGTGGACAGCCTGCAGTGACTGCAGGTGTCCCTGGGCAGCAGCCAGGAACCAAGGGCCAGGTGTGGGGCAGGATGGGGGGAATCCTCAGGGAGGGGACATCTGCAGTGTGTCCCAGTCCCAGGAGGTACCTGGCAGCGACACACAGAGCAGCAGGAAGGTCAGGCTGTTCCCCTGCAGCAGCCGCTCCATGATCCAGGGCAGGGAGAGATCATCAGGTTCCCTGCACTCCCTGAACATGGGGAGAGACACCCAGTAGAGGGATGGCTCTGGCAGTGCCAGGCAGGCTGAATCCTGACCCACAGGAGCCCAAGGATAGGTTGGCCACATAAGTTCCCATGCCCATGTCCCCAGGGAGCAGTGACACCCCCTTGGCTCCCAGCCATGGGCTCCCATGGGGGTGTCCCTCCTGCTTCACCTCTAGGTATGGAATTCCCTGACCCACAGCAGGCATGCAGGTGTGCCAGAGTGGGGACATGGCTCAGCCCCAGTACGTACAGCCTGGGGCAGGGCCCGGTGGCCCCTGGGGACACCAGGATCCTGAGGGCTGAGCGCTGACGCCTGCCATCCTCCAGCTCCCGCTCCATGGTGAGAGTGAAGAGGCTGCTGGCTCTGGGGAGAGGCCAGTGTGGGAGCTACAGCAGAGCCAGCCCCAGAACACCATGGCCCAATCCTTCCCGACCTGGGGGATCTGAGCCAAATCCCTCACCCCTGCACAGCTGAGTGCCTGTCTGCGAGGGGCTGCTGAGCACCCCCCTGGAACAGCGCTGGGATGGCACCCAGCCCCCTGGAATAGGCACTGATAGCAGCCTGGGCATCGGGCACGGCTATTTCTGTTGCCTCTTCTACCATCCTGGAAGCAGAGGGAGACAACACCAAGTGAGAAGGGTCACACCCATTCACATCCACCCCCTGGACCCACTGAGGAACCCTCCTGCCAAGCTGTGCCTGGGCACTGTGCTCCTTGCCCAGCCCCGCTCCTGGTGTTGGGGTACCAACCCCCAGGAGCAGCTGCTCAGCCATGGGGCATCAGGTACCTACAGGCCCAGGGGTGCCACATCCACCACTTGCAGGGCCCGGCCGTCAGGACGGAGCAGGTCCCAGGCTTTGTCATGGGTGCCGACCTGCAATGAGGGGGCTGCATTAGGCAGGGGGCAGGAAGAGGGGTCTCCTGGTGTCCCACACTCACCATTTGCCCAGACTGCTCATGGCCATGCACAGGTGAGGGCTGAGAAAGGCTGATTTTGGGGTAACTCCCAGCTTTTTCAGCCTTGGCACCAGGGAAGGGCAGAGCCCTCTGTTGAGCTTATCAGGTCCCTGGCAGCATCCCAGAGCCAAAGGGCAGGACCCAGCCCAGTGCAGGAGCTGGCATCACTCCTGTGCCAATACTGGAGTGACCTTCAGGCAACAGGGAGCAGTGACTGGCCTGGAAAGTCCAGCTGTGATGTGAGCAGGAAGGGGTTAGAGGGCTCCCCTGTTCCCACCATGCTGCTGGAGCTTGGGAGGTGCTTTGTGGGCAGCTGAGGCTTCCCACCTCTGGGAAGTCCTGGAAAGAGGTGAGAATGCCTGGGATCCAAAGGTCTCCAGTCGCTGGTCACCCTCGGGGTGAGGGGACTGGATGCCAGTACAGGGCAATAGGTGCCTTTGGCACAGCAGGGTCTGGGAAGAGGCAGAAAACGGGACCCTCATCCCAAGACATCCTGCCCTGCTCCTGCCCTACCTGGACCAGACTGACTGTCTGCAGGCTCTGCGTGTCATCCCCCAAAGCTTCCAGTTCCTGGAAGATGGTGTCGATCACCTGTGGACAAGTTGGGAGCTGTTGGTTCCCGGGACCTGTGGCTGGGATCGGGGTCTGTTGGGTGACCCGGGAGCCCAGCACTGCACAGCTGTGCTGTCACCTCTCCCTGCCACCTCTGCCCTGTGCCTTCACCTGCCAGATGACACTCTGGAAGGGCAGCTGTGTCCCAGGGCCATGGGGGTCCCACAGCAGCAGGGACACACTGTAGCCAAGGGGAACCAGGGCCAGTTGGGGTCTTGCCAGCTCCAGGACCTTCTCCTGGCAGGAGAGACATAACCAGCAGGGCACAGCCTGCATGGCACAGCCATGGCAGCCACAGCACGGCACAGACAGTGCCTCTCATGTGGCTGGGATGGGATACAGAGAAGGACTGGGGTCCATGGTACCTGTCCTGCATCCAAGTGGAAGACGCCATCGACAGCCAGGGAGCTCTTCTGGTGTGAGGAAGGGGGATAATGTTCAGCTTTCCCCTATCCCAGCATGACCAGTGCAGGGCAAAGGAGGGGTTGGGCACACAAGATGGAGATGGCAGGGGTGGCACAGAGGGCCTGGCATGGGCAGGGATGAAGGGAGACCCCCTCCCTTCCCCTCCTCTCTGGGAAACCCCAGGAGTCTCCTACAAGGGAGAAGCCCCTAGGGGTGTAGGGCAGGGTCAGCCCAAGAGCTCTGCTCATATCAGGGTCCCAGGCATGGCAGGCAGGACAGAGCCCCTGCTCCCACCTGGCTCCCCAGGAACCCTCGTACCCTGCACGTTCCTGCCCTGCAGCTCTCACCTGGGGCTCCTTCCCAGCGAAGAGGAGCTGGAGGGGGTCCTCAGTGCCATCCATCCAGCTTTCCCCTGGCCCTGAAAACACCGNGCCACATCCCAGGGCTTCAACATCATTCCCAAGCTCTCCCACTATGACTCAGAGCCACCAGGATGGGGAGGACACTCTGCCCCTGTCAGCACAGCCCAGACCAGGTCCACAGCTTGGCCAGTGGTCCCAGTGCCACCACAGCTGTGGCTGCTGCCCTGTTTCCTGGCCTGGGGTTCAGATGAAGGCTGTGGGGTGTCCTGAGCTCTACCTGCTGCCTGGTGGAGTCCCAGAGCTGCTCGCACGCTGACATCCTGCTCGGCCTGCTGGGATAGAGGGACATGGAGCCACACACTCAGCACCCACCAGGGAGCTGGGCAGCCCCTGACAGATCCCTCCAAGCCAGCCTGGGCTGCCCCCACCACGGCACTCACCTCATCCATAGTGCAGCAGCAGCCACCGGTGAGCTGCTGTTTGGCTGGGGCAGGGATGAGGTTACCCAGGGATCCGGTTCTCTTGCATTATTGATGGGTGTGGGCAGGGCCATATGTAGCCTGGAGGCAGCCTGCTCCAGGGGCTGAGCCCTGCTGGCCAAGGAATCAGGGGGACCACGGAGGGCAGGGGTGTGCCCGAAGCCACTCACACCACTGGGGTGCTCCCAGCTCCAAGAGGCACATCCCTGTCAGCCATGGCTGAGAGATTAGGGACCTTGGACAACAGTACAGGTTGTCACAAAAAGTGACAGAATCACTGGAGATCAGTCACAGAAGGAAATGCCAGTGCTGAGGATCTCCATTGTCTGTGGAAATGCAGATGGTGAGGGCCAGGAGAGGGGGCCCAGGACAGCTCCTGCCCTGCTTTTGGACAGGACCAGGAGGAGCAGATGCACACGTGTCCCTCTGACTGCCTGTTCCCCGAATGAGAAGGTGCTCCCCCCAAACACCCTCACCCGAGCCTCGGGTGTGAGGCTGATCCCAGCAGGACACAGATGGAACAGGCAGCACTGGGGGCTCTGTCAGGAGCAGGGCAGGTCACACGGCAGTGACAATGGGGGCACATTGGGGCTTGGGGAGTTGGAACTGGAAAACCCCTGTGGGAGGGTGGAAACGTGGGGCAGAGCAGTCATGGGGCTTTCAGGGGGTCCCCAGCACTTGGCTGGGCACAGCCACAGTGAGATAATCCTGGGGAAAGCCCTTCTCCACAGGAGAACCCAGACTGGGGACTCCCAGAGCTCCTCACCAACACTTGGGGGTCCCGTGAGCCTTCTCACGGAGCCCCTATGGGGAAGCACCAGCAGGAATGGTCACACATCTCCCTCATGCTCTGACCAGGCAGACAGCCCCATGTGGGTGCTCCCAAGGGATAGCAAAGCCTAGGATTGGAGACAGGAGACAGTGATTTCTCCTTCCTCATCCATCAGCCAGCAGCTGCTGCTCCCTCTTCCATGTCCAGCCAGCCCAGGATCCCCAAGGTGCAGGGGCACCCTGTTGTACACCCTGGTTAACACCAGCAGAGCGGGGCTTCGCCAACACCTGAACCCCCAGCCGCCCTCCCACAGCCCAGGGCACGGCCCCACCCTCCCCTCCAGCTGCTCAGGGCCGGCGGCACAGCCCCAGAGCCTCTCCACCCCGGGCAGGGACACACCCGGGACATGCAGCACACCCCGAGTCCATCACGATCCACGCCCGGACCCTGTGCCCTGTTCAGCTGCTCTCCAGCTCCAGCCTTGCTCCTTCCCACACAGTTTTCCCCCACCCCCAGCCAGCCCAGGGTGTGTTTGCCCGCAGGTCATGTCTACCTGTTCCCAAACAGAGCGAGGGAGGGACACAGGAAACACCCAGGCACCGACTTTAATGCAGAGGAGGCAGAACAGGCACTGGGGAAGAAGAGCAGGGCTCGGCCAGGTGGGCACTGCCTGCCTGCCAGCAGCCCCTTCTTTTTACAAGAACGTGGAGTGACAGGGTAAGGGGGAATTCTTCACACTGACAGAGGGCAGGCTTAAGTGGGATATTGGAGAGAAGTTCTTCCCTGTGAGGGTGGGGAGACCCTGGCACAGGCTGCCCAGAGAAGTGGTGGCTGCTCCATCCCTGGAAGTGCCCAAGGTCAGGTTGGATGGGGCTTGGAGCAAGCTGGGATAGTGGGAGGTGTCCCTGCTCATGGCAGGGGGTGGAAATGAGATGGGCTTTAAGGTCTCTTCCAACAGAAACTATCCTGTGATTCTATGATTCTCCCCCATCCCCATTTTCCCATGCTTGTCCCTTCCCCACCCACCCCCTTCCTTTGAATACTCCCCAGTCCTGCATTCCCAGGCTCTCCCTCAGCATCCCATAATCCATTTTTTCCTTTCTATGAGATATCCTCTGAATAACCCAGAACCCAGAATAAACACATTTTCTTCCTAGCACTTGAAACGTTTCTGGTTGAACCTCCTCAAGGTTGCACTAGGACTCATCCAGCAGTGCCTCAGGTCGAAGTCTAAGGAGCTGCTCCTGCTCATTAGCATTTGCATGCAGGGGTGTTTAATTTAGTCATTTTCCAGTCTTCTCTGGTTTTTCTCTTAGGCCAAAGAGCAGCCAAGCAGCCTCCTCCCAAACCTGACATGCTGGCCCAGGCACGGCCCCAGGTGAGGCAAGGGAGGATCAGCACAGGGGCCATGGAGGCTCCAAGGATGGCTGGACTGGCAAAGGCGTGAGGGGGCTCTGAGCAGGGACTAGCAGACCCCAGCCAGGCTTGGGACATCTGAGTGCTACTGGTGGGAATATGATGGAGCTGAACTCCTCCTGTCCAGGGCAGGCGACGTGGCAGGGACAGTGGGGACGTTTTGGGGCTTGGGGAGTTGGAGTTGGCCCCAGGGAAAACCCCTCTGGGAGGGTGCAGCTCTGGGTTCAGAGCATGGCCTGGGGCTTGAAGTGAGGAGTGCTCCAGCACTCAGCTGGGCACAGGCACAGCAGGAGAATCCTGTGGACAGCCCTGCTCCACAGGACAGCCCACACTGGGGACACCAAGAGCCCCTCACCACAACAGGGGCCTGTGAGCCTTCCCACAGAGCTCCTGTGGGGAAGCACCAGTGGGAAGGGTCCCAGTGCTGCTCAGGCTCTGCGGCAGGGCTTGGCTCTGGCCAGAAAGAAGGCCCCAGCCAGGCCGAGCAGGGCGAGGGTGACGCAGATCGGGGCCACCACGGCGGCAGGGTCACAGTGCAGCACTGACACTGGCACCTGTGCCACCGGCCAGCCCTGGTACTCAGCTGGGGATTGGCACCTGTAGTCCCCGGGCCAGCCCTGCCCCAGGTGCCCTGCAGCCCCCATCGCCTGCAGCGCCCTGGCCTCGGAGCAGGAGCAGCTCAAGGGATTGTCAGCCAGAGCCATGTCCTGCAGGCGCCCCAGGAGCTCCACCTCACCCCTCGGCAGCTCCGTAATGGAGTTGTTGTCCAGGTGGAGGGTGTCCAGCATGGGGCAATTCCTGATGGAGGGGATGGCCTGCAGCAAGTTTTGATTCAGGAAGAGCTTCTTCAGGGAGCTGAGGGAGATGTCTACAGCATGGAGGTGGTTGTGGCTCATGTCTAGCACCGTGAGGTTGAGAGGCAGTGGTGTTGGCACTTCATCCAAGCCAGTGTTGGACAGGTTAAAGTGCTGGAGGGATGCTGGCCACTGGCAGGAGGAGGATGGGTCTGCCATGAGCTCATTGTGGCTGAGATCGAGCCGCTGGAGCTTTGGCAGCAGCTCCACGCTCTCGCACACATTGTGGTAGGACCTCAGGTTGTTGTGGCGCAGGCTCAGCTCCTGGAGCTGAGGGAAAGCTCCCTGGCAGAAGGCAGGGGTCAGGCTCCCATCCCTGAGGCTGTTCTGTGCCAGGTCCAGGGAGCGCAGAGCTCTGAACACCCTACTGATAGCACAGGGCAGGGTGGTGACATGGGAGCTGGTGACAGCCAGCTCCTCCAGGGTCTGCAGCCACCTGCTCAAGCTGGAGAAGGCCTGTTCCTGGCCCGTCAGCGGGGCAGATGTCACGTTGTGGAAGCTCAGGGACAGTATGGGCAAGTTCTGGCCGTCCATGTCACTCCAGTCGCCTGTCCCCTGGAAAATGCAGCTCTCAAAGGCCAGCTCCTGCACGTGGGTGTAGGAGAAGAACCTCAGCACACGGGCAAGGAGTATCTCAGGCACCAGGACATTTCCAATAATTATTTTCTGGACGATAAGGGAGCCCAGCGTCTCAATGGTGGAGGAGTCCAGGTCCCTGATGGGGAAGGCTATGTATTTCTTCAGATCTCCACCCTGAAACTCCACCACAGTTGCTGCGAGGCACTGGATGAGGCTGCCAGCAGTTTCCTCGGACAGGTTGTAGCACGTGCAGTACTCCTGAGTGCGGTTGAAGTAACACCTGTTTCTTCTGCCTTTTCCCTCCAGCAGCCCCAGCCACAGCAGCAAGAGCACAGCCACACTCATGGCGAGCAACCTAAAAACTGGAGGAGAAATGGTGAATGGCAGCTGAGGGGACCACCCTGACCCAGGCTGGAGGGATGGCTCGGACAGGTTGAGCCCTGCAGAGCCACCCCTTGGGGACAGGGCACCGCCCTCATCCCTCCTGCACCTGCCAGGCCACTGAGCCACGACTCGGGCGATGCTCAGGCCAGCAGCCGAACGCCCAGGAGCTGCCCCTGTGCCACCCGTCCCTCAGCAGGGAGTCTCCCAAGGCTCTGCACTGTCCTGCCTGGGCTGCCTTGCTGCAGGCTCCCTCTCCTAAACGACCAGGAAATTCCATGGAAAGAGGAGCAACTATGAATGCGGAGTTACAGACAGTGAAGGCAGATGTGTCAGTCTGACCACGGGGAGAGCTCCGGCTCTGTTTATTCCTCTGTAATATGGGGCAGGAAATTGCAACAGAGGGCTTCATGTTTTCTCCTTCCTCACCCAGCGATTTTATACATCACCAGGCCCCCAGGTAGAAAACCCCTGAGGATGAACACATCTCTTTCAGCACCAGACACTGGTCAGCTGAGAGAGTTTGATCTCTGATCAGACAAAAAAAAAAAATCATCTTTTTGATTGAAAAAGAAGCAAAATCCCAAAATTAAAGGCTTCTAAAAATGTGCTGACTCAGCTCTGCTGAGAGGCCCGGGCTCTTTGGGGGCCCCCAGTCCAGCCTCCTGCTCTGAGCAGATCTGTGGCTGGCACCAGCCCTGATCAGCCACAGCTCTCTTTGGCCACCTCCCAGAGCCCCCGAGGACGGAGCTCTCCCTACCCGTCCGTGCCATCGCGGGGCTGCGCCGCCCTCGGGGGGAGAAAGTCTCCTGCGGCACCTGCACCGAGCGCTCCCGGCTGCGTTTGTCCAGTGACTCACGGCCAGCTCACACCGAAACGTTTCCTTGCTCCTCGGCTGCTTCCTCCTGCTGCTGCCAAATCCCGGGCTGAGGTGCCAAAGGCTCCACAGTGTTGTCAGCTCCGTCCGGCAGCCGATCCTGCCCAGCCTCCCCCGCCGGGTGAGCCCTCGATGCTCCAGGTGTGTTCCAGCTGCCGCTGGCGCTCCCGAGGCTGGCGCTGCCCGGTCGGGTCCTCACACCCGGGGCTGGGCAGACACCTCGTGCTCCCGGGCACAGCCCTGGCGTGACTTCCTGAGCAGAACGGAGCCACCCAAGACACTTCTGCTTCGCTTTCCGGCGGCTGCGGGCTGGGGAGGGCTGTGGCCGGAGTGCCAGAGCTGCTCGCTTTCCTGGGAAGGGTGACGGAACAGCGTGCGGGAAAGATTCCCCAAATGCGATCTCGGGATCAGCCCTGGTATTACTGCGCCCCAGAGCCCCCTGGGTGCTGAGCGCCCTGCAGGCAATGCAGAAGGGGACAGGACTGTTATCCCTGGTATCCAGACCATGACCAGGTGCCTGTGTTCCATGCAGGATGGGGATGGCACAATTCCCATCCATTGTCCAGGCAGCCCAAGCTGCACAGGGCACTCCTTCACCAGAAGGAGCCAGAAGTGTTCGAGCAACAGCTGGATGTGGCACTGAGTGCTCTGCTCTGCTCTGCTCTGCTCTGCTCTGCTCTGGCTGACAAGGTGGTGATCAGTCAAAGGTTGGACTCGAAAATCTTGGAGATCTTTTCCAGCCTAGAGGGTTCTGTGATTCTATGATGTCTCAGGAATTTTTTTCTTTCCCAGGGATTTCTTTGCCTGTGTTGGATTCAGAAAAGGTTTCAGAAAGGTAACAAAACTGCACAGCTGGACGATGCAACTCCCAGTTTGTTGTGGTTAATGTGGCTCTACACACTGGTGCCACAACAGCTGGGGTGGGAGCTGCCTGTCCCTTGCTCTCTGGGACTCTTGTGCAGAGTGGCTCAGCAATCCCATGAATCCTCTTCTACATCCTCAGGTTACATCAAACTCCTCAGCACAAGAAGGACATGGAGCTGCTGGAGCAAGTCCAGAGGAGACCACGGAAATGCTCCAAAGGCTGGAGTCCCTCTGCTGTGTAGACAGGCTGGGAGATGGGGATGTTCAGCCTGGAGAAGGGTCAGGGGAGACCTTAGAGCACCTTCCAGTGCCTAAAGGGAGTCCAGGAGAGGGACTTTGGACAAGGATCTGGAGTGACAGGATAAGGCAGAATGGCTTTAAACTGACAAAGGAAGGCTTAAATGAGATATTGGAAAGAAATATCCAGGCTGGTGAGGCCCTGACACAGGGTGCTCAGAGCAGCTGTGGCTGCCCCATCCCTGGAACTGTCAAAGGACAGGTTGGACGGGGCTTGGGACAAGCTGGAATAGGGAAATCCTTCCCTGTCCATGGCAGGGGGTGGAACTGGATGAGCTTTAAGGTCCCTTCCCACCCAAATTCGTCTGGAATTCCATAAAACTGCTGCTGAGTACATGATGGAAAAATCACAGCTGCCCTCTGAGCTCTCCTCCCGGCCCCTTTGGACGAGCCCGGCAGCTCTGCCGGGGGCTGGTACCTTTAATTTCTGCCCTCCAGCTGCAAATTCCCCAAACCTCTCCTCCCTGGGGAAGCGCGAGCTCCTGTGCCCCGCGGTCCCCATCACCACGGTGGAAGGCCCCGGTGCACCGAGCTGCCTTGTTCCACATTTCTGGTGAATATTTGGGGACTTTTTTTGGCCTCAGCACCACCAACACCCATCCCTGCGGGGGCACAGCTGCCCGTNACACCGAGGGGCACAGCCGGGGGGTTTGCGGGGCTCCCTGGGCGTGGGAGGCACCCCCCAGCTCAGCCCATCCCGGCCCCATCCCCGCCCCGCCCGGGATGCGCGGGGTGGTCGGCACCGCTGGCCGCTCGGGAAGGCTTTTTACAGCTGCAGATTATAACCCGCGGGGTTTCTGCCGTGAATTCCCCGTTTCTTTAACAACCCCCCCGCGCTGTTTGGGTTTTCCAAGGTTTCGCCCACGTCTGAGCCTGGAGGAAAGGAGGCTCAGGGGGGACCTTGTGGCTCTGCACAAGTCCCTGACAGGAGGGGGCAGCCAGGGGGGTCGGGCTCTTCTCCTAGGGAACAGGGACAGGAGGAGAGGGAACAGCCTCAGGCTGGGCCAGGGGAGGTTTAGGCTGGACAATAAGGAAAATTTCTTAACCCNCTGGTGAATATTTGGGGACTTTTTTTGGCCTCAGCACCACCAACACCCATCCCTGCGGGGGCACAGCTGCCCGTGCCCGGAGCGGGCTGGGCACTGCGGCGGCGAAGGCGGGGCCGAAGGGGTGTTCTCCCCGCCCCGGGACCGCCCCAGGACCGCCCCAGGAGCGGCCTTTTCCTCCTCCTCCTCCTCCTCCTGCTGCTCCGCCATGTGGGGCCGGCGGCGGGGCCGGCGCGGCGGGCGCAGCGCGGAGGAGCTGC
>VZTN01033664.1:0-25676 GCA_013400515.1 Erpornis zantholeuca | reverse complement strand
GAGGATGTGGCTCGGGGTCTCTGGTCAGTGACTGGGGGGGTTACCACTGAGGGTCCTTGGTGTGGGCAATGCAGGGATGGGGGGAAGTGGCTGAGGGGCCTAGTGGAGAGGTTTTGGGGGAAGGGGTCATGATAGGGATCTGAGATATGGGGAGGACATGGCTGGGCATCCCTGGTGGATGAAGGAGGTGTTCTGAGATATGGGGGGACAGGGCTGGGGGTCTCTGGTGGGCATGCAGCCGTGGGAGGGAAGGGGCTAATGCTGGGGTTTGCTGGTGTATTTGGGGGTCCTGGGGTGGGAGGTGAAGAAGGGCATTTCTCAGGAGGGGTGAGGGGGTCGTGTGGGGTCCTAGGGTGCCTGGCCAGGGCAGACAGTTTCATTGCTTTCCTGTCCTGCTGTCCCAGCAGGTCAGTTAGCCTTTGTTAATTAATTAAGATTTCAGCTCTGTTAGAAATAAATCCAGTGCCTTTCACTTCCCAGTGCCTTGTGCTGGTGGTTTGGCTCATCCTCATGAGGCAAGGACTCCTGGTGTGCCCCAGGAGGGACAGACAGACTTCCAGGAAATGCAAAAAAGAACTTAAAAAGTGAACCAAAAGGCTCTTGGAGTATCCTGGGGATCTCCAAAAGGAAGAAGAATGGGACTTGGGTGCTGCCAATGGGACTTGGTGGGTCTAGACGTGCATCACAATGTGCCATGAGTGGGGAGGGGGAGAGGGACTGGGATCCCTCCCGGGATGAGTCCCTCCCTGGGGATGAGCAGAGTGGGCAGCAGGTGCAGGGCCTGGAACAGCATCAGATATGGCCAGACACTGTGGCCAAGGCCCCCGGGGGACCCTGTCCACTTGCTGGGGAACGGGAAGGATCTGGTGCAGTTCTGCCAGGATTTCTGCTCTTGGCTGTGGCTCACATTCCCCAGTGGATTCCCGGACTGCCTGAGACCCCTTGGACCACCAAGTGCAGCTCCCAGGTGCTGCTGGCCCCAAGGTTCATGCTGCACCTGCTGGGATAGGATGGGACATGGACAGAGGCATTACTGGAGCTGGAGCTGGGGATGAGCCATCTACAAAACAGAGACACCTAGAGCCCCTGGAGAGCATAAAGGTGTGTCTCAGTTTGAAAGACACGTGCCGGCTAAGGAAGGCAGGAGCCTCCCTTGGAATGGAAAAAATGACCCCTTTCTCTCTGGATTATTATAAATTTGAAATGAAGGGGCCTTCAGGCAAAGATATGAGAAAAAGAATAACAGTTCTTTGCTCGTATGTACATGGATAACAAGGCCAACAAACAGTAACTAATGCAGCGATAGCGAACAGAACCGCCGCCAGGGGGCGCTCCCGGCCGGGCAGGGCGTGCGGTGACTCCCCTGCGCCTGCAGGGGGCGCTGTGGCGCGGGCTCTGCCGCCTCTCCCCTCACGGCGATGGCGGGAGGGACGAGCAAAGTCCCGGCGCGGTAGGCGAGGTGTATCAGAAACTCGGCAGCTGTAGCTGGAACGGCGGGGCGTCCCGGCAAGGCAGGGAGTGCGGGTTACAGTGTAGCAAAGAAACTTCGGAGCAGTGGCAGAGGAACGGCGCGGGGCTGGGCAGTGGTCGCCCGGCTCTTGAACACTTCCGAGAGAGAGTAAGTCCCTTGGAGGGGGCTCGGGGATCCTGGGGTTTCCCCTGAGGCGCCCCAACAGATAGTGAAGGGTCTTTTGTTTGGTGAGGTCGGGTGTTAATAAGGTCCCAGTTCAGTGGCTGCTCTCACGAGCAAAGGCTCATCCCACGGCAGGAGAAACAGGGCTGGGCTCTGGTGGTGGCAGCGAATTCCCCCCTATCCACTCCTCCCCAGGCTGCAGCTCTGACCGCTCTCCTCCGAAGCCGAGAGAGCAAGAGGGCACTGGCAGCTGTCCCAGCCCCCTTTTTCCAGCCCAGTTCCCAAGATATCTCAGCCCCTCCGAGAGAAACCCTCACATAAGGGCAGCCAGGTACCTCCTCCCCTGATCTTGGCAACTTCTTTCGTCTCTCTTAAGCACCCTGTTGTTGTTCCTTAGCAACAAAAATGGGGGTGCGAGAAACGGGCTCGCAATTTTAATTTTGAAAGGTTTTTAACAAGCAATTAGGGACAAAACACTAATAACAGCAAGGTACTGTAACTCAGCGCTGGGTGCTCTGCTACAGTGAGAAACCTCAGGCAGAGGAGCCTGCCAGGCACAGGGATACAATTTTTATAGCATTTCCTCTGCCTCCCACCGGTGTCCTTAGTGGTAGATTCCTTCATCCAGCTTCCAACTGGCTCGTCGGTCTGGGGAGTGCCTTTATTGACTTCTCGCGTGTCCAGTGGTTGTCCTGGTGTTGTCCTGATGGGCTGGGAGTTCCTTCCAATGATCTCTCTTCCATTATCCCTTAATGGTTATTAGATTTAAGTCTCTGCCTCCCTCCCCACGTGTCTCCGGTGCGCCACCCGGTGGAATAAAAGGTTCACTGGAGTTTACAACTATAACATGCCCCCAATCCCAATTAACATGAATATAAAACCCCTTAATTAATGTAACATATGAGAACCGTTAACTCTCCAACTCCTTAATTATGAAAGCCAACCTGTCTACGTTTACAACAGGGGGAAATTCCCTAAGAGAGAGAAAAACAAAAGGAACAACCCTATCCTCCAACAAGGGGCTATCTCCCAGAGGTCCACCCAAAGACCCCAGGGGAGGTGGGGAGGGAGGCGCTTGGAGGAGCCTGAGGGATATCAAAAGCTGGTCGGAAAGAGCCCAGTGTGTAGAAGACAACAAAGAATGAGGTGCCAGGGAACTCTGCTCCCCCCACATAATGGGCCCACTGGGCTGTGAAGGCTCCAAATCCCAACCTGTCCCTTCCCCTGCCTTTCCTGGTGTTGGGGATAGCACCAAGATGCACTGGACAAGCAGGGAGTTGAGGATGCAGGAGGAAAAGATGACATGACATAGCTGGTGCTTTCCAGAATTCTTTAATTCCAAAAGAACAACATGTGGCCAGACCTCCCACTCCTGAGGAATAATTCATGGACAGCTGGGAACCCCACAGCTGCTTCCTCACTACACAAACAGGTTATAGGCATTCCTCTCCTCAGACAGAATCTCCACCAGCCCACAGAACGTCCGTGACCACTGGGACACTCCCTGAGTGTGGCCTTGTCAGGACCTAAGGACCTGAGGCTGTTCCTCAGGAACCAGGAATACCAGCGGAGGAATTCCCTCCAGCACACTGGCATCTGGTGCTGGCAGCCCCTCCAAGAGCTGCTGCTTCTCCAGGATCTGCCCCTCTAATGCAACACAAACCAGCTTAAAAGAAGCCAAATTGGGCAGGAAAACCAACAACCCAAAACCAGAACCAACTCAAGGGCTGACCAGGGACAGGGCAGCTGCCGTGGACCAGAACAGTAGCCCTTATTCTCCAGAGCCAGCTCTCAAAACCAACGCTAACAACCCAAAGGAAAGCTGGACCAGGGCCGGGACCCCAGCAGGGCTCGGGCTCAATCATGGCTCTGTCAGAGCAGCTGCCTATGACAGCTGGCAGCCTGCAGTGGAGAGGGAAGCGTCAGGCTCTGCCCTGACCCCAAAATCACCTCCTCTTGCATCCTGTGCTTCCAACCAGGAATCCCACCCGCAGCTCAGACGTGACAGTGTTTCAGCCCTGCCTGCTGGCCTGGATCCCTCCCTGACCCGTCCTGCCCTGCCCCAGAAGTGCCCCAGCTCCGCACTCCCAGGAGACACTTCAAGACCTTGGGAGAGGGCTGGCACAGATGCCGAGCCAGGCCTGAGCAAGGACTCCCCTAATACCCGGATGATGTGCAGGGCCGCCGCCATTTTGGCCTTCTCGTGCTCGCTCTGGCCCTGCCTGTCCTGCAAGACCCATGTGAACCCACTGATGGGCACATGGTATCCCGGGATCACCACCTGGTACCAAAACCGCTGCCACCCGTCAGCGTTAGCCTGAACACACTTGGTGATGAACAGGGGTGTCCTCAGGCGATGCTTCCAGCACAGGATCTTTAGGATTGCCAGCACGTCCTGCAGTGATGGAGGCAGGGCTGCCAGCCTGGGCACTGACAGGCTCTTGCCTCTGTGCACCCAGCTTGATGATGGCTTCTCCTCCCAGAGCTGCAGCTTCTGCTTCAGTTGGGGGTCCAACCAATCCACTCTCATCCCTGGTCCCCCAAGCCTCAGGTTCCCTAGGAGNATCCCATCCCAACCCATCCCATCCGTTGCAGTGACCTCCAGGATTTTAGGGGCAGCTTGACTTTAGGGACAAGGTGAACAGATCTCAAAGCCAAATGCTTCTCAGTCAGGGCAGAAATGGCTACAAACCAGGACTTTGGACGTCCCATCAGGGCATTGCAATCATGGAACGGGGCTCAGAGGGATTGAGCAGCTCCATCAGGAGTGTTTAAGGGCAGTTAAACACTGAGAGGTTGGGCAGCTCAATTGGGAGGGTTTGAGGGACACTGAGGGGTTGGGCAGCTCCACTGGGAGGATTTAACAACTTGGGCAATGTTCTGGATGCCCTGAACTGGTACTGGTGATGCTCCTGCTCTGAGCAGGCAGCTTCCTAGAGACCTCCATCAGCCCCTTCATCCCACCACCACTAGGACTGCTGGAAATCCACTGCATGATGGGCAGCTGGCATCCCGCAAGACATGGAGAGAGCAAGGGATGTCTCAAGGTTGAGGTCACCTTGCAGCCAAACCTGGAGGTAGGAGACACCGGGAAGACCAGCCCAAGCAGCAACCCTCAGCACCACTCACCTTCCATCAGGGCTTTCTTGGCCAGGGCAGCAGCCTTGTGCGACCTGTACTTCAGCACAGCGAGCTTGACAGGTCTCTGGCAGGGGCTGGCATGCAGGGTGACACTGAGGATCCCCTCAGTGACCATCTGCAGCATGGCCTCCAGCTCCTGCTGGCTCACCGAGACATCCAGGCCATTGACAATGAGCTCGCGCTTCTGCGTGCTCCAGCACACCACGATGGCGCAGCCCTTGCGCACCTGGAAGCGGTGGAAGGTGGCGATGGCTTTCCCGGCATCCTGCGGGGAGGCGTACATGGCGTAGGCGAAGCCCCGGTTGAGCCCGCTGAAGGTCATCATGAGGCGGAACTCGTAGAGCTTCCCCACGCTCTCGAACAGCGGGATCAGGGTGTTCTCGTAGATGTCCTGCGGCAGCCTCGCGATGTACACCTCGGTGCCAGCTGGCGGCGGGCCGCCCACCCAGCCTGCGGGGACATGAGGACATGGTGCCTGTGGTGAGCCCTGCCGCGCTTCCGGGGCCCCACAGCCGAGCTGCTCTCCTGACATACCTGGGGGAGGCCCTCCGTAGCGCCTCTGCCCGTTGACTTGCACCAGCTCAATGCCGGTCTCCCTCTCCCAGGCAAGCAGGGCCATCTTACTGGCCTCGTTGATTCCGTTGGTCCACATCTGAAAAAGGAGATGATGGTGGTGATTATCTGAGCAAAGAGCTTTCGGCTCCCAACTGGGAGCATCCCAACCCCATGAGGGAACTGCAAGATCCACTGCCAGCCAGTATGTGGTGGAGCAAATGAACCCCTCTGCTCTCGGAGACCTGAGGAGCCTCCCAACACTGCCATCCCAACGACTATCCAAGTCTGCTCCACATGACTAAGTCCAGCAACGTTGTTAGAGCCAAAAGTCACCAACAGTTCCCTACAGCCCTGCAAGGGCTGGGAAAGCCAAAATACAGGCAGCAGCTGCCTGGTGCTGCAAAAGGGGGCTGGAGCACAGAGCTAAGGTGACCCATTGCATCATGACAGCTTTAAAGTCAAAGACAGCTTTAAAGTCAAAGACATTACACTGAATATTGGGAACATCATCCCTGTGAAGATGGTGAGGCACTGGCAGAGGTTTCCCAGAGAAGCTCTGGCTGCCCATCCCTGCAAGTGTTCAAGGCCAGATTGGATGGGGCATTCACCAACTATTGCTCACAGTGTGTTAGCTGAACTCCTTCAACAAATAAAAATTCAGGAAGGAGGGCAGCTTTACCAATACATTGATGATGTGCTGGTAGGGGGGTGAAGAAGAGAGTGCAGTAAGGCTTGGAGCACAGGACATCTGGAATAAATTGAGTGAGGATGGAATAGAAGTGCCCTCAGCCAAGATTAGGTGCATACCCCGACATGAGACGGAGAACTGCTCAAGCAGCAAGGGAAATGACTGTTCACTATCTACATGGCTGTGGAACCTACAAAGACTCCTGAACTTCTAAAAAGCAAATAACACCAACTCCAAACACAGAGGAACCTATGGGACTGCACACCGACCAGTAAATTTGTTGTAATCAAAAACGTTAATTATGGTATTGTTTACATTCTTGTATTTACATGTCAGTGCTTTTAATAATGCCAAATGGCTAATTAGCCACCCTGATAAAACCTTGTGATTAGCCATTATAAAGGGAAATTTAGAAAGCAATGTCACTATTCCTAAGAGCCACTCCAATCTCACACAGATAGAACAACTGCTATCTGCCCCTGGAAGAAGAATTCCCATCTCAAGCTAATACAAATTAGTAACAATTTGTAGAAATACAAATTGGTTACAAATCACAGTGATTGCTGGATCTGTTCTCAGTTTCCCACTCACTCAGATGCAAGTATTCAGATGATGAGAATTCCCACACCAAACATATTTTCCAATGGTATTCCTTCTGCTGGAATGATGCTCCTTCTGGAAGGGAAGGCAGTCTGAACCTTTATAGACCAACAAATCCTAACTGTAGATGTAGTAGCCATGGAAACATCTTGTAAACCTCCTAGAGGGACCAGGGGTGACTTCACACCAAAAAATTTAATTACCTGAATGCAGCCTAGGGATCGTGGTACAAATCTATCTCAAGTGCCATTAATATTTGGATGTGACTGGAAAAGGCACTTTAACCACACCCTGGTGGTCTACTCCAAACAATACCGGATACGACTGGCTTTGTGGAAATCAAGCTAGAAAAATTCTACCCCCTAGATGGCATGGAATATGCACCTTTGGAACTGTAGTCCCAGAAATACATGTCATTGATAAATCAGAATTCCCCAGAGGACACCTATGTTCTTTCATAACAAGATATGAACAAAATTTACATCTCTTGGTTAAAAGACCCTTGGTTTCCACAGGTTTGTGAGAGGGTTCCTACCATGGATAGGAGTGCCTGAATTAGAACAAGCAATAGTGAATATATCTGGAGTCATTGAACAAGTAGAAAATTGGACAAATGATGCAATCAGTGCTTTGCAACAGAAGTTACCAGCCTCTCAAAGGTTGTTAAGCAAAACCAAATAACTTTGGATTTGCTTTTGGCTGCCAAAGGTGGGGTATGCACAGTTATCAACACTAGCTGCTGTGTATACATAGATCAGACCCTGAGAATGCAGACCAATATAGAGGAGACGAGGAAAAACACTGGAATCTTATAAGAAATCAAAAAGGATCAACGGACAGATATATTTGATTGGATAACCTCATGGATTCTGAATCTAGGTGCAATCATGAGGAAACTGATTGGCATAACAATTGTGACGTTAATGTTTGGTATATGGATTATATTACAAATTTGCAAAATCGGAACCAACAAAATGTGTAAATCTGGCAATAACCATTTTCTCTAAAACCTCAAGAGAATAAATTTAACCTTGTTCACATAACATTAAAATCTTAGTACTACTGAAGTACCAAATGATTTGATAGTTTTAGTTATTTTGATTGATATTTGTATATAATTTGTAGTTTCACAGGTATTGCTTTAGTATATTTGTACCCTCACTCTGGTTGTCACAGTGCCTAAAAGGGATTTCACCCTAGATATAACTTGAATTTTCATATGATTATGGAATCAGTTTTGATTACCTCTCCCTACCTCTTCAAGGTAAAACATATGTAATCAAAACCAATTAAGTTTCATTACATCTGTGATTCCCCTGAGACAATCAAACCATTATGTAAAATATATATCTACTTGCTTAGATTACTGTAGAATTGTCTAACACTTAATACATTTAGCAAAGCTGAACTTCATTGAAGAAGGAGACTGAGCCGAGAAGCATAAAGGAAAATGCAAAGAGTCATTGACCATCCACAGAACTCCTTCAACTGCTACAACCGAAGAACTATGTCCACGAATTCTTCTCTGTTCCTGGTTTGCATCTCATCCTCCTATGATCTTGAAGAAAATGCNAGCTAGAAAAATTCTACCCCCTAGATGGCATGGAATATGCACCTTTGGAACTGTAGTCCCAGAAATACATGTCATTGATAAATCAGAATTCCCCAGAGGACACCTATGTTCTTTCATAACAAGATATGAACAAAATTTACATCTCTTGGTTAAAAGACCCTTGGTTTCCACAGGTTTGTGAGAGGGTTCCTACCATGGATAGGAGTGCCTGAATTAGAACAAGCAATAGTGAATATATCTGGAGTCATTGAACAAGTAGAAAATTGGACAAATGATGCAATCAGTGCTTTGCAACAGAAGTTACCAGCCTCTCAAAGGTTGTTAAGCAAAACCAAATAACTTTGGATTTGCTTTTGGCTGCCAAAGGTGGGGTATGCACAGTTATCAACACTAGCTGCTGTGTATACATAGATCAGACCCTGAGAATGCAGACCAATATAGAGGAGACGAGGAAAAACACTGGAATCTTATAAGAAATCAAAAAGGATCAACGGACAGATATATTTGATTGGATAACCTCATGGATTCTGAATCTAGGTGCAATCATGAGGAAACTGATTGGCATAACAATTGTGACGTTAATGTTTGGTATATGGATTATATTACAAATTTGCAAAATCGGAACCAACAAAATGTGTAAATCTGGCAATAACCATTTTCTCTAAAACCTCAAGAGAATAAATTTAACCTTGTTCACATAACATTAAAATCTTAGTACTACTGAAGTACCAAATGATTTGATAGTTTTAGTTATTTTGATTGATATTTGTATATAATTTGTAGTTTCACAGGTATTGCTTTAGTATATTTGTACCCTCACTCTGGTTGTCACAGTGCCTAAAAGGGATTTCACCCTAGATATAACTTGAATTTTCATATGATTATGGAATCAGTTTTGATTACCTCTCCCTACCTCTTCAAGGTAAAACATATGTAATCAAAACCAATTAAGTTTCATTACATCTGTGATTCCCCTGAGACAATCAAACCATTATGTAAAATATATATCTACTTGCTTAGATTACTGTAGAATTGTCTAACACTTAATACATTTAGCAAAGCTGAACTTCATTGAAGAAGGAGACTGAGCCGAGAAGCATAAAGGAAAATGCAAAGAGTCATTGACCATCCACAGAACTCCTTCAACTGCTACAACCGAAGAACTATGTCCACGAATTCTTCTCTGTTCCTGGTTTGCATCTCATCCTCCTATGATCTTGAAGAAAATGCAAAGCCAATTATCCAAAGGAAAGGTTTTAGTAAATGGAACAATTATGGTTTCCGTGGAGGGTTAGCCCAGCCCCTGAGGGAACGACCCACTCTGGGTGCCTGACCACTGTTGAGCAAGATGGGCAGAGACCCCTCCCTTCACTGGGAGCAGCCTTTTATACCCCTTTGGTAGCACTGCCTCCCCTTCTCTTGAGTCCTTCCATAACAATATTCTTATTGGCTGTCATCGGCCCGTTGACAATTGGCTTGTTGTGGGGTGTTGAAGTATTGGTTTAGTCCTTATCCAATCTGGTCTTATCTTATCCCTTTGTGATTATCTCCTATGTCATCCTCTTTCTGGAAAGTTCTCGCCTTCCCTGTCACTCACCCACTGCCTTTTACTATTGCATAAGAGGAACCTATTGCTAATGAACCTACACAACCCATTAAAGCATGAACCATACTAAACAATGAACTGTGGAACCAGTTATCAGTTAACTTCTATAATAACTACTTAACACATTTATTAACAATTAACAATGAACTTTAATTTACTGGTAACCTTTTAATTAATCATTAATCAGATTAACTGCCCCCCCTTCACACGACTGCAAAAGCCAACCCTCCTTACTTATTCGTAACAAATTTCAAGATTCAAGGGGTGGAAGAACAATGTACCCTACATGGACTAATAATTGGATTGTCTTTAACTACCATGTAACTGAATCTAATACCACACCTTACATGTATCTGTGTTACATACACTGAAGGAACAGCAGGTGCTTCTTATCAATGTTAATACATATCTTTTGAAGAAATAGTACAGCCTAGGAGAACAATGTGTATCAAAATACTTAATGATGGCACACACATATATGAAAGTAGATACTTTTATAGCATGGAGGCAAGAGATACCTGCACCATCACTCCGTGAGGTAAAAGCCAGTGCCTTTGGTCATAGGGGTGGATTATGGCAGGGGATATCAACCCTCTCCCCACCACAGGTGGCCGGTGCAGATAGGAGAGATAACCTAGGCCCAGCAAGTATCATCTCCTGGCATCAAAAGTTCTGCCAGCTTAACAGATGTGGGAAGAGAAAAAAAACCCATAGGTGACCAAAAGGCCTGTTCTTACACTATAAAAAGTACTACAGATTATCCCAGAGGCAGAAGTCTCTTACACACTCCCTGGGAACATGTGAGACGACTTCTCCCCCAAAGTCTGGACACAACTTCGTGGTTACTTTTCTGGAAATTGAGGGAAAGGATTTCAATGTGTGCACCTTCAACAATTTGGTGCTAAGATACATTGAAACCTAATCTATACTATTTCTTCACTAGCCGTATTACAATAAATGGTATTTTATCATGCACTGTATATTTTGACAGTAATAGCTTCTTTTGGCTTTTCTTTCCTGTGTAGTAACAGTCTGGTTTAAGTCTTATATCTGTTAGTTTTGTGTCTATTAAATAAAGAATTCAAACTATAAAAGACTAAATCAGCCATTATTAAAGAACCTGTGAAGGAAAGTGGGTTTTGGGGTGCTGGCCATCCCTATAAAGCTACTGCTTGCTGCCAGAAGCCTGGGCAAAAGGCAGGGACTTATCTAAACCCCTCACATCTAATCCATAACAATGAATTAGAGTGGTTTACTGATGTAGACCTGAAGGATGCCTTTTTCTGCATTCCTGTGCATAAAACCAGCCAGGAACTCTTTCCTTTTGAGTGGGAAAGTCCCGAAACAGGGAGAAAAAGTCAGCTTACTTGGATAGTCCTACCCCAGAATTTCAAGAATAGCCCAACAATATTTGGAAGCTAGCTAGCAAAGGAATTGGAAGATTGGAAGAAACAAGAGCCAGAAGAGGTTATTCTTCAATATGTTGATGACACCTTGATTGCAGGTAAAATGCGAAATGACTGCATCCAACTCACTGTAAGCTTGTTAAACTTTTTGGGACTAAGTGGGTAAAGAATTTCCAAAGACAAGGGACAGATTGCCAAAGAAGCAGTAGTTATTTTGGGCTTGAAATCTTTCGTGGACAGCGACAGCTCAGCAAAGAATGGAAAGAAGCCATCTGCTGACTTCCAGAGCCCCACACCGTGACAGAGATGCAAGCTTGCATATAATTCATAGTTGTAATTATAATTATAATTCTTGCTTATATATACGCTGTTAGACACATATTATTAGTAAATATTTAGAATAGAGTCTCAACAAGGTAGAAGCCTCATAAAGCCTCTAAAGGGGGGGAATGATGCCTTAAGTTTTAGCTTTTATATATTTTTGAGATCCTGTACTGCCTAGTATGTAACTCTCAAACTTCATAAAGCCTGTTAGCTACTGTTCTCACATTCTGGTTAGATACAACAAACCCTCTCTGGGCCTGGACTCAAGGACACCTTGTTGTCCCAGGCCCTGAAATATGTAAACTGAGCCTCTGGACAGGGGGCAGAAACTTGGGGTAATTACATCATTACCTGAAACTATAATTGGAGAATTAACCCTGGTATGCAAATGGACCAAACTTATAAAAGCAAGAAAACCTCGTGACCCAGTGTCCAACTTGGGTGTAGCCCCTTGGGAGCTTTTGACTGTTCAAGATGTTCCTACTGAAGGCCCTCGATAAATACCCACTTTTATTCTCTTAATCTTGTCTAGCTTCTGTTTTCAGGTAGCCATTCCAAGGCATCAGTTCTTGAAAATAGAACAGCTGCAGAGACAGTTACAAAAGGAACTGAAAGAAAAACAAAAGTTGGAGGAAAAAGTTGAGTTAATGCTTATATCCAAATCCTCCTGAGAGTGTGCAGATTAGAAAATTAACTGCATATCCTGAAGATTGGCCAAATTCTGCCTTGTTACAAAATGGGATGAAATTAGAAAAGACACAGCCTTTAATACACAATTGGCCAGGAGTATTGCTGAAATTTTACAACACAGGGAAATCCCCACCCGTGCAACACTAATGCATGCATTCTTGGTATCACCACGAAAATCACCTCATCTCACATCTCACTGATATGGGTGAGATGTGGGAGTGATTTTTGGGGGGATACCAAGAATACTACATGTAATGCAGTCATTCAATGGTCAGTGCTAATTGACCATTCCCAGGAACTAGGATTTACAGGTTGTCCACCCAGAAAACAGAGGTGAAAAGAGTTATATAATCAAGCATTATTTTTAAGAATTCCAAAAATTGCAATTCCCCTCCCCCTGGGCAAAGGTGAAAAAAAAAAAAAAACTGACTAGAGTTAGTAAAAAAAATTTAGAAGTTGTATCATTTCCAGCAGGAGCAGCACACCCCCAGGTTTCTGCTACAGCAGGATGAGGTTTTGCAGAGCATGACACCTAAATGGAACCTGCTTCAAACTGGCCCTGACCAAGGGTACCTTCACTGTTTAGTTCAACTGCATTTCAGGAGACAGAAAGGAGATGTTCTGAATGAGAAAAGGGACTTTTATCTCTAGTCTGAGCAGGGAAACAAGCTCACATTTTCCATGTGAGTAGGTACGATGGGCCAAAAGGGTAGAATTCAAGGGGTTTTCCATGCCCCATATTACCCCCAGTCAAATGGAAGCACAGAATGGGCTACTGGCCTGTTATAAAAGAGCCCAAAGCCACACAACCATACTCAGGGTATTTCACCAACTAAACAATTGCTGTGGCCTGCTTGAGCATTCTTTGCAAACCCTGAATGAGATGCTTTACAATCAGCACAACTTGCTATGGTAAAGGTAACACAAACTGGAACTGTGCCTGATTAAATCTCGGGGTGCACTTGCTTGGGGAACTGCCAACAGCAGTGGTACAAAACACAGAATTAGTGCACGGTAGCTTTTTTCTGTTNACTAATGCATGCATTCTTGGTATCACCACGAAAATCACCTCATCTCACATCTCACTGATATGGGTGAGATGTGGGAGTGATTTTTGGGGGGATACCAAGAATACTACATGTAATGCAGTCATTCAATGGTCAGTGCTAATTGACCATTCCCAGGAACTAGGATTTACAGGTTGTCCACCCAGAAAACAGAGGTGAAAAGAGTTATATAATCAAGCATTATTTTTAAGAATTCCAAAAATTGCAATTCCCCTCCCCCTGGGCAAAGGTGAAAAAAAAAAAAAAACTGACTAGAGTTAGTAAAAAAAATTTAGAAGTTGTATCATTTCCAGCAGGAGCAGCACACCCCCAGGTTTCTGCTACAGCAGGATGAGGTTTTGCAGAGCATGACACCTAAATGGAACCTGCTTCAAACTGGCCCTGACCAAGGGTACCTTCACTGTTTAGTTCAACTGCATTTCAGGAGACAGAAAGGAGATGTTCTGAATGAGAAAAGGGACTTTTATCTCTAGTCTGAGCAGGGAAACAAGCTCACATTTTCCATGTGAGTAGGTACGATGGGCCAAAAGGGTAGAATTCAAGGGGTTTTCCATGCCCCATATTACCCCCAGTCAAATGGAAGCACAGAATGGGCTATTGGCCTGTTATAAAAGAGCCCAAAGCCACACAACCATACTCAGGGTATTTCACCAACTAAACAATTGCTGTGGCCTGCTTGAGCATTCTTTGCAAACCCTGAATGAGATGCTTTACAATCAGCACAACTTGCTATGGTAAAGGTAACACAAACTGGAACTGTGCCTGATTAAATCTCGGGGTGCACTTGCTTGGGGAACTGCCAACAGCAGTGGTACAAAACACAGAATTAGTGCACGGTAGCTTTTTTCTGTTTTTAGTGGGATAATAACCTGTCTGGGCAAACCCTGCTGAGACTTGTATGATTTTACTTTTTCAAAAAATGATCCTGAAAATAATGCCAGCACATCTCCACTGAAGATTGTAATAGATGAATAGATAATGAATGTTGGCTTTCGCAAAATCTGTGTTTAAGATTTATCAGTAATCATGTACTATGTACAAATAGCATATGAGTTTAACATTTATCAGTAACTATATACTATGTAGAAATAGCATATACATTTAACAATAATTGGTAATGACATACTATGTAGACATAGTGTTAAAGTAAAACAATGTTAAAGTGGATAGTAACCCCAAAATAGCTGTAGTATGTGCATGATAATGAAAGTCTTTAAGCTGATAAGCCCCAGAACCTGACTGCTATTTATCTTAAAGAAACAAAGAAGTTGGACCACAGTAACCCGGGGACCCTGCTATCTCCCACTCCTAAAAAGCTGTAAACTACAAATTAGACTGAAGATAAGGAGATAGCAGGGGAGTATCCTGCCTTCAAGTTCTGAAACAATCCAAAGACAGAAGGGGCTTTCGGAGATGTCAGGTTGGCGAAGAGCGGGGCTAGGGAGGTGTTGTAGGTTCTAGTGAAGTATAAATTAACTTCTGAGATTAATGAATATAGAATAGTTTGAAACAATGCTTAAGGGTACAGTGAAATGAATGGAATGGCCAAGTGCCTCAGCACCGTGTTTGCCTTTGTTTCATAATAAAGACTCAATGAATTCTCTTGCAATTTCAATTTGTGAATTCATTTTTCTCAAGACCAAGTTATCCATTAAAGGACTGCTTTTGCTCCTCACAGAATGAATCAGCACCAGAATGAACCAGATTGGGCCCATAAATCACCAAGCCTGACCCACTGGATGGAAACCTTCACTTTTTCTATCTGTAATAGTCACCGTGGTAATGTCTGTAACCATACTTAAGCCTGAATGCATTTCAATGTCCACTGATAATGAATAAGCCATAATTGTACAAATTTAGGAGCTCAGCCTAATAACATGAATTTGGCAGAGGGTCAATATAACCGTAATATGTGAAGCACAACTTTCAACCAACAAGGGGGAAATTTATTTACTCAGCTTCCAATATTGACACAAAATATGAAAGGGAAGTTTGAGTGGAGATATAATGTATCCACAACTGTAAGTGGGTAATACATACTAGCACAACAAAAACTAATTTAAACCTCTCAGTGTGTTCCACTACCTCCCAGGCTCTTCATAAGATCGGTGAAATCTAATAGCCACAAATTTCTAAAATTTGATGCTATGCCATTAAATATACCGACCAAAAGAAGTGCTATTTAATCCTTCGTGGTCCCTCAAACGAGTGGAATTCTCAATGTAGGTTAATATCTCTGCAAATCAACCTGCCATTTCTGTCTCATCCCTATGCACGGAGGTCAGCAGGGTTGCATGGACAGATTGACCCCTCCAAAACCACCAGAGAGAGTGGCTGCTATCCTGGGGACAGAACTGGGAAATATACGTAGCATGGATGCTGGAGTCTTAGCACACAAAATAAACTCAGTAACAAGTAAATTATACCAACTGAAAAATCAATTACAATCTTCCTTATCAGCATTAGGAACTTGCCAACGGCTTTTATCAGATACCGCAAGGGGAAAGGAGATCACCAGTGAATGCCACCAGGTGGTGGCACCTCTCTATCTCCGAGGGGTTTCGTCTTTCCTGAAGACTAAAAACCACCTCCGAATGAGGGTGGAAAGCCCCACTGGGGAAATACGTGCTGAAAGCGGGATAAAAGGCCAGTCCCATTCCTTCCTCGGAGGCTTGTGGCCCGGCCCTGTGGCTCCCGGGATGGGTCCCAGCCCAGGGAACCGGCCCGGGGGGTGCTTGGGTTGTGCGGAGAGGCAGGACCCGGCTCCCCTCGCACAGCCCCCGGTGCTAACGGGGGTCCCGCGCATCCCCGGCCCCGGCTGACCCCGGCTCACCGCGGGGAACGGCGCGGGGTGAGGCGGCTCCGCGCTGGGATGGCGCTGCCCAGCCCTGTCTGCACTCCCAGCGGGGACGGGGCTCCGGTGCCCGCGGGAAAGGCCTCCCCGAGGTGAGCCGTGCCCGCACCGGGGCTCGGGGGCTCTGATCCCCGACGTAAGCCGTACCCGCACCGGTCGAGGCTCCGGTTCCCGTGGGAAGGGCCTCCCCGAGGTGAGCCGTGCCCGCACCGGGGTCCGAGTCTCCGGTCCCCGCGGGAAGGGCCTCCCTGAGGGGAGCCGTGCCCGCACCGNGGGAAGGGCCTCCCCGAGGTGAGCCGTGCCCGCACCGGGACTCGGGGGCTCTGATCCCCGAGGTGAGCCGTGCCCGCACCATGGCTCGGGGGCTCTAATCCCCGAGGTGAGCCTTACCCGCACCGGGGTCCGAGGCTCCGGTCCCCGCGGGAAGAGCCTCCCCGACGTGAGCCGTACCCATACCGGGGCTCGGGAGCTCCGGTCCCCCGGGAAAGGGCCTCCCTGAGGTGAGCCGTGCCCGCTCGGGGGCTCTGATCCCCGAGATGAGCCGTACCCGCACTGGGCTCCCCCGCTGCCCGCAGGGCCGGTCCGCCCCGACAGCACCTACCTTCTCGTCCATCGCTCCGACTCTTTCTGCTGTTCGTGCTGTTCCCGCCGTTCTGGCCCTTCCCGCCGTCCGAGCCGGGAGGAAAAGATCCAGCACCGCCCCGCGCCCCGCTCCACCCCGGACGTACCCCGGGGCATCACCCGCCTCCCACCCCGCCGGCGGTCTGGCCTCGTTTTGTCTCGCTTGGCCTCACTTTGTTTTTCCTTGCCTTGCCTTGCGTTGCCATGCGGCGCCTTGCCTCCCTCTCCTTGTACTTGTCCACTTGTATGTAAGGCAAGGCAAGGTAGGGGTAGGGAAGGCAAGGAGTTGCTGAAAGAGCGACAGCAACACCACCAAACTCTCATAACAGAATCGTCAAGGATGAAAGAGACCTTCAAGACCATCTAGTCTAATCATCAGTGTGAAAGAAATGAGAAGGAGGTGTCTTTACAAACAAACTGGTAGATAAAAACTGAGAGGTGAAAGAAGCAACGGGAGCGAGAGGAAAGATGTGTGCTAATATCTTTACAAACAATTTGGTGGGTGTTAACGTCTTTACAATGGGTCCTAATATCTCTGCTAACTTTGGGCATCAGGTTCGTTACCGGGCCCAGACAGCCTTGGCTCCTGAAGCAGACGGGTCTGCTCAAGCCTGAACTTTGGGTTAATACAGTGGGTTCAAGGAGGGATATGGGGTAGGCCGTTCGGGAAGGCTGTACCTTCCAGGTTCCTCATTCGATGGGGAAAGGAAGATTTGCAACATTCTCCCAGAGGTAGTTAAGGACATGGACGCCCAGAGAGGGCAAGAAGAGGCGCCGAGAAAAGGTCTCGGCAACCCATGCTCAAAGCGGGCAATATGGTGTTGTTTTGGGAAAGGATTGGTTGAAGGGGAGTGTGTGGAAATATGATTGAGGCAAATAAGAGTGGGAGGCTATGTGATAAGGAAAGACTGGGAAGTTCTCTGCCTTATCTTCAAAATCTGCAGTCTAATACAGGCCGGCTGGAGGTCTTTTGTATTCCCGGCTTCCAGGATAGGGAAAACAGGAAGGTATTTTTCCTACACCCCTACCCCTCCCCGGGTCATTTGGGAAACACGGTGGAGGATTTGAGTTTGTAAGGGGGTTCCTCTCTAGTGAGGAGTGCCGAGGCTGGCTGGGTGCGGGATCGGCACCGCGGGCTGGGGATCTGTGGGGGAGGTGCGGGACCGAGTCGGGGCTGTGGGGCAGCTCAGCTCCGGCCGTGCCCAGCGCCGCCTCCCCCGCGGGCAGGGGTTGCAGTGCCTCCCCGGCCCCATGAAGGTGCAGGACGACCCGGCCGCCTGCCTGTCCCTGTAGAACCATCGGCTGTGCCCTCCCGCCGGCATCTGGTGCTGTACAGAGCTTGTGGTGCTGGGAGAGCGGCCCGGGGGCCCAGACGGGTGTGCTGGGGCGGTGTCTGGACATTGCGGCTGGACGGGGAGCGGCTGTGGTGGGCAGTGCAAGGTTTCGGGATACGGTATAAGAGCTACGTGCCACCAAAGCCTGGCCTGATACACGAAGGGATTTTGTTTGTGTCACTGGAAAAACGAGTGATTTTGAGCTGTGGGAGAATGAGCACCCACAGCGGGGCTAGAGGGAGGGCAAAATAAGCCCCTGGATGAACTGATTAGAAAGTGTATGTAGGAAGGGACGAGGAAAAGGCGAAAGCAAAGGCAAAGGTGATGGCAGAGTTCTTACGGCCCCGGAGGGATAAACCGCAGGGCCCAAGGGATTCCCCCGGGACAGGAGATGGGATTGGTCTCAAGGACGTGGCAGAGGCATTCCGTCCTCGGCAGGGGAGAGCCAACCCAAACAGCAGCTAGGAAGGAATCTGCTATTTTACTAGGGATTCAACCGAGAAGTGTGTTTCCTCGGGAGCTTCTCTGTCTATGCCAAAGGGGGAACAATTGTTCAAATGTTCTTTTCATAAGTGGGAAAGATGACTGCTGAGTGTGTGTGCGTACGGGGATGCCCGTGAGAGCTTGCTGAATGTGTGAGATGAGTTTGAAAAGCATGAGTTTCTGATTGTTCCCAGTTGTGATTGTGGTTTGCTGAGAGGGGATTTGGTAGCTGGAGTTGGAAATGCAATTGGGTGTTGTGGGGAGTAATGGAGAGGCCAACACTGCTGTGAATGCTGGAGTGAACCCAGAGATGTGGGCAGTCCCAGGGGAATGTGGAAAACTGGATATGGAACCTCTGCACGTTACTCTGAGTCGACCTGGACAACTGGTGTCTAAAGGCAGTATTTCAAGGGAGGGGAAAAAGGGGTTGCCGAGCTTAAGGCGGGCCTTTTGGAACCATGTGTGTCTCCCTGTAACACTCCTATCCTGCCAGTTGTGGCGCAGGACCTGAGAATAGCAGGTGAAACTATTAAACCCAGGCACTCCACGGTACCAGGCCCTTATACCAGCTCGAACCAGATTCCCTCCTCACACTGCTACTGTTCAGTACTTGGTTTAAAGGATGCTTTCTGGGGATGCCCTATCACAGAGGATAGTAAACAGTATTTTGCCTTGAGTGGGAAAAAGAAGGAGAAGGGATTATTTGGGTAAGACATTAACTGAATTTACTCCATCCCTAGGAATTGGGTTATTGCAGTATGTGAAGGACTTGCTCCTATCAGGAGAATGGGAGGAGGTGGCAGCGGAAGCCACTGTGAAATTGTTCAGTTTTCTGGCTGGAAAGGAGGCTTGTCTGAAGGGAAGGCACAGGTGATGGAGAGAAAGGTTAAATATTTGTGACGTATTTTGACTGAAGGTTTGCTATGTATTGACTCAGAGAGGGTGCAGGAAATTTTAGATGCACTGTTACCTAGGACTAAAAAGGCGATTTTTGGGATTGATAGGGTATTGCAGGACCTGGGTTGAGGACTCTTCTGTTCTGGCCAGACGATTGTATGGCTTTTTAACCCAGGATAGTCCCAATGTTCTTGTATAGACACCAGAAAGAAAGCAGAACTTAAGAAAGTTTGATTAATGCCCTAGCTTTAGCTCTCCCAGGCCCAGAAAAGGAATTGGAATTGTATATGAACTGGTTCCAAAGACTGCTTTCTCCTGTATGAATCATTCATGACTGTGGAAATACTCTTTGGAAATACTGCTTTTCTGGTGATTCCATGCCCAAACTTAGGAATGGTGAAGGAATTTGCTGAGCAGAGAATGCTGAAAGTACCCAGAACTGTAATAAGCAGTTTAACCCAGCCTCTCGTTTAACCGGCCCCGAGAAAGGAGCCTTAAAGGAGGCTCGTGACTCTATCCAGGTAAGAGATCCCAGACTCGACCTAGGGAAGATTTAAAAGACCCCTCTGCCAAATGGGGAAAAGGTTTATTAATAGATCTTCAAGGATAGTAGGAGGAAAACGAGTCATCAGATATGCTCTAGCAAAGGGAAGGGAATTGCAAGAAGGGGAGAAGCTGCCATGCACAAGGTCAGCACAAACAGAGCTGCATGCCTTAATAAAAGCCTGCAAAGTGTACCAAGGAGAGACGGTGAATATTTACAGATTCAAAGTATGCATGCCGGGTAGTACATGCGTTTGGAAAGCTGGGGGGAGAGAGGTTTGTCAATCTGCCGGGGAAACGTTCGCTCATTAGAGCTCAGTTACTCGCCTATTGGAGGTGGTGAATATACCAGAAGAGGTAGAAATAATACATGTTAGGAGACATCAGGCAGGGTACTCAGAGGAGACAATAGCTAATCAACTGGCCAGTAGAGCGCTTCAGAAATTAGCACTTCTGCCAGAGGTCTCCGGAAGCCTCCCTTTGCTCCCTGTGGCTCAGCTGTTGCCAGGGGGAGGGGGAGTGGTGGTGGCGGTGCTGTCTGTGCCACCAGAGCGGTTGGAGATAATTAAAGGTGGTGGGGGCAGAAGACAGGTGGAGAACTGAGTTACAAAGGACAATTAACAGTGGATACCAGGAGCTTAGAGCCTGCAAGTATTAGAACAATTCCATGGGGGGAGTCATTGTACCTCTCGAGGACTGGCAAAGACCTCTCAAGATGTGCTCCCTAAATTATTCCGTTTTTACAAAATGAGCTATTGAGAGGTGCCTGGCTAAGTTAATAGGCAGACTACAAAGGAGATTGCAAGTCAGGGGAATGACCTTGGGCATGTCCTTTCCAGGGGTGTCAGGTGTATTTTGCTGAGATGCTTTGGGCAAGAGAGTTTAGATATTTTCTGGTGGTGGTATGCCGGCTGGTAGGGTGGCCAGAGGAGTTTCTAATTGCTTCAGCAACTATTTGATAAGTTAACAAATGATTTCTGAATATGGGATTGTGACGGGGAAAACTCATTTTACAGGGGGATCCTTCAAGGGATTATGGCTGCTTTGAGAATTCAGTGGGACCTCAATACCTCCTGGCACCCTGAGAATTCAGATCAAGTAGAAAGGATGAATGGAGAAATAAAGAAACACCCTTTGGGGCTGGTGACAGAAACTAAGATGCCATGGGTATGGCTTTTGCCATTAGCTTTGACAAGAATAAGAGCCAAACCTCGAAGGGATATTCAGTTATTCCCCTTTGAATTGTTTGGGATTCTTACCCTGTTGATTTTCAATGTGGCAGAGAGGTGAAGATATATATTTGAACCAGTATGTGGCCAGGATACCGCATCTTGTGAAATCTCTTTGACAGGAAGCTCAGTTAGCACAGATGGTGCCTTTGGACTTTGCTGTTCATAAAATCCATCCAGGACTGCAGAGACAGCAGCCAGGTCAGCTGAACACAGAGGGATCCATCATACTCATCAAGGCCTCTGAGCCCCAGGGATTTGGACTTTTCAGCTGAAGGAAAGGATGGGACACCCCAGCTAGCAGTAGCCACAGATCATCTACCAGGATTAATGGGCTAATATGAACTGTCATTGCCTACTTTGTTCTCTGTGCTTTGTGTATGGGCTGTACCTTCCTGGTACCTCAAAGCAGGGGGAAAGGAAGAGGGAAACGTGGCTGGGAGTTTAGGATGAAAGGAGGCTGTGCCCTCTGAAATCCTGAGAGAGAAAACCCCACGGATGTGTGCCCCAGTGGTCTCTCTCCCTTTATTTGAACAAAGTTGAAAGACTTCTCAGTCTCCTTTTTGGACCTCTGGCATTTGTGGATTTTCCTGACAGGAGGAACCATAAGTTCCATAGGAATTCCACTAATCAACACAGACTGTTACTCACTCAAGGCTGTACTAAATCCCTGGACTTAAAGAAAAAGAACAGAGATGCAAGGAAGAAGAAAAAGAGAGGGGGGGGTTACACATTAGAAGGGGGTCTGTGTTAGGTGATTTGGGAATTCTGTAGCTCTCAAGTGCCTCAGCCAATGGGGAAAGAGAGAGGGAAATGTGGCCAGGAAATTAGGATAAAAAGGAGGCTGCATCCTCCAACAACTTCAGAGACCCCATGGGAAATGCCCATGGCCTCTCCCTTTATTCAAATTAAGTTACAGGACTCCTCTGTCTCCTTTTTGGACATAAACCTCTGGTGTTTGTGGATTAATTTTCCTGACAAGTGCAATTAGACCTCAGATAACAGTGTCCTGAAAGGATATGCCAGGTTTGAACCTATTCATTCTGGCACAGCTGGAAGGCTTCGTGTTGCTTTCTCCAATCCTACTAACAAAGATGAATTCTGGGGGGTCAGAAACATCTACTATGAAGAAATCCTTCAAAAGGATGTCTGATGCACAGGAGAGTGCACTGGCCCAAATCTCCAGTGCATTACAAAGTGCACCTCTGTGGGAGACTGAGATGTTAATGGTTAATGGCTCAACAATCGCCCATTTGTGGAGGCAGCCGCTGCTTTGCTGGCTCCGGGTCCAGGGCAAGGATGAGAGTTTTGGGGGGTGTGGTGACAAAACCTGACCTGCATGAGACAGAGGGGGTGCACAACCACTGCCAGAGACTCTGGGGTTTGAGCCAGCTGCGGGAGAAGGCCAGACAGACCATGGTGCTTGTTTTCATGCCTATGTCCTCCCCCTGCTCCCAAGGAAGGGTGACATTCACCCACTTGGGGCTGAAGGTTTTCATCCCTTCTGATGGGGCATAACTGGCTCAACTGTTCTCGACTGAGAGGCAGGGTCATGACTTAGAAGGGGTCATAAAACATCAAAGACCCTTCAGAGAGTGTAAAATTCCACTCCCCAGGGAAGGTACCTGTGTGTTCCATCTGAACCTGAATGTGTATTAACCCACTGAACCTTGTGTTTCTTGGCCTTTCCCCCACCCCTGATGGATCGTGACCATCACTCAGACTAACAGACATCAAAATTGCTACAATCAAGTCCCTTCAATCAAGTCTAATTACTGGATCCACAGGTGGTGAGTTCTTTCTACTCTTACCCTTCCTTCAGCTTTCTTTCTTACACATTTTCTTACCTGTTATTCCTATGCTTTTATATTGTTGCATTGCTATAGATAATAACCAGAATTGCTGCATGTCTGCTTTCCATTGCTTCTAAATGGTCCTAAAATAGACCCTACATATATTTATTTACAAACACCTCTCATCTGGTGTCGGTTCACCTCTGATGCTCCCCAAGGGAAGTATGAACAAGAGCCCTGGTCACTCCTGATGTGGCAGCTCTTAACAGCACAGCACTTCTGGCACAGGAATGCAGCTCCACTGTTCTGGACCTCCAAGAACAATTCCAGCCCCTCCACAACATCACCACTTGCCAAGCTTTACTCACTAATTCCATACAGCCCCAAAGCAGCACCAGAGGATCTTGCAAGTCCAGATCATGACCAGTATCTCACAGAACTGTGGGAAGAGGGAAAAATTAATACTATAAACCTTGAAGTACAGATACACACACACACACACAAAATCATACCAAAGAAATGTAAATTGAGTACAAAATTAGAGTAATTTTTAAAAAAGTTTAAAAGTTTTGGTTTTTTTTCCTTAGGAAGGAAGAAATAGCTTGTTCAGCCAGTCTGCCTCAAGCTGTCTTTTATATTTCTAAAGATAAACTGCTTGGCTTTACCATTGTCTTGGTAAAAATCCAAGAGCAAGTAGAAAGGGAAGTTAACGATTCATATCCACAAGGAAAAAAATCACTTGTGATCCAGATTCATAAAGACACAAGGAAACACACTGGACTACTGAAATAGGCTCTGCTCTCCCAAGTACCTGCAAATGGAAACTCATTTTAGCAATGTGCCTCTTTGTGCAGTGCTGCTATAAAATGTAACTAGGCTTTTAAATATTTTGAGTAGAAAAATAACTGATTATTCCAAAGAATTAGTAGCTCATACCCACCTCTAGCAAAAATCAGCTTGCTTGTCTGAAATGCATCTCAGCAAGCCAAAGTGTTGCCACTAGATGGCAAAATGAGACTGAATCTTCTCTCCCACACAGTCTCAAATTTTATTCTTTGGATGGTAATAAAAGAGAAAAACATTAATAGATTTTTATCCATTTTAATCCTCTGACATTTGTTCAGAAAAAAGTAGTGGCTGCAGGTATTCTGGTACATGAATGGGAAGGTACAAGCAAGGTGAGATCCTACTCTGTGGTTACTTTAATCCACATGTCAGAGGAGAGACCTGACCCATCAGGACTGCTCCAAGGGACAGATACTTTTGACCTGTGCTGATGCTCCTTCATGAGGATCCAGGGGATAAAAAGAACTGTCTTAAGTCCACTCATAGTACAATACATGTGTACAATTTAAAATACATGCAAAATGCTTGTTTATAGGAAAGAAATGCCTCTTATGAATACACTATGTTTTGAATATAACAGTTGAAAGTTGAAAAGCATGGGATGTTCAAGAATTCAGCTCCTTGGAAACTCTAAGCCAGTCATAGAGAGGAATATTAATATTGAAAACAAAACTAACATTAAGACCAAAACTATACCCAAGACGATGCTGGCAAGCAGCAGCGTTTTTTCTCCGAGTCACCTGTGTATTTTCTGTGAAATTCACTCTTGAAAACGTCCACGATTGATAAAATCTTTTCCTGAGAAGGTCTGAAATGAGTATATGTCCGTGGAAAAGCTGTAGAAGCTTTTTTATTTTTCACAGCATTGCAGGATCACAAGTGCTTTTCTTACTGGTCTGCAAGCTGTTGAAATATTCAGAGAATTGGAAATCAACTAGGATCAGAATCCAGTTCTGAGTTTGTGTACGGACAGGAATGTTCCAACTGCGACAATAACCAAAATCCCATCTTGTCAAGCAGTTTACAGTATAAACTCTACAAGTTCTCCAGAGCTGAAGCTACAAAGTAGCTTCATTTAGGTTAGAAAACAACTGCCTGTCTGAATAAAAGGAGATCACATAGAAACAATGTTGGAGCCAATAAGCTGCTTGTGGGTGTCAATAGCTCATTTGATTAAAATAGCAAAATGGGTGGAGTTAAAATAATCATCGTATCTTTAGCTGTCAGAATAGTTAGATAGACTTGAAATACTGCTGTTTAAAAAGATTCAGTGAAACAAAAATCGTAGTTTTTGTTCTGGCATCATTGCTGAAAGAGTACTACTTTGAAAGCAAACTGGGGGGAGATCCCAAACTGGAATTACAATTTACTAGGGAAATTAAGGTAAAGGCAATGATACAGAAAGCCTGGCTCAAAGTGACAGAGTCAGGGTATGACCTGACACCCTGCTGGGCAGGGTGCTGGCAGCAGTCCCATTCAATGGTGCCTGCAGTCCTGTCCAAGTGATGGATGTGGTTCTGTGGAAGCAGTGAACCTGAGAAGGGTCTGGTGTTCCTCTGAAGGTCCTGTGGTGGTTATGTAGCTCTTGTCCTCTGGGAATCCAGTGGGTAAGGGCTGAGTGTGGAGTTCCAAACCTCAGCTTATATCCAGGTGGGAATGCTTGGTTCCTCCCCCTGGGCAGAGCATCTCACGATGGGATGAGGTGATTTTGTGGGTCATGCAGTGAGGTTCCATGGCCCATTAACAGAGGATAGCTGAACCTGAGGAGAGGGAGGGAAAAGTTCATCACCTAG